>PVLD010005702.1:0-108982 GCA_004027595.1 Dinomys branickii
GAGTTGTTTCATTTCGGATGCAATCGTTTCATATCTTGAAGTTATGAGGCTTCCTGGTTCCCCTGTATCTTCATCTTCAAAACTTGTTCTGGGTGGGGTTGAGTTTTGAGACTGCGTTTTGCTCCTCTGTTTTCCCATTTTTGGGTATCAGATTCAAAATGTGGAGCTATAAATTCCACAGGCAGTTCAGCAGGCGGAGTTCTGCTGCAAAGGCTGCTCCAATGATTCCTTCTCTTTGGGAGAATGTTCCTTAAGCTTTCTGCTGAGATTTGTTCTTCTGTCTTCCCCTTTTTGGGTATCAGATTCAAAATATTGAGCAGTAGATTCCCCAGGCAGTTCAGCAGGCAAAGGTCTGCTGCAGAGGCTGCTCCAATGACTTTTCTTTGGGGTATGTCCCTTAAGCTTTCTGCTGAGGGTTTCGCTTAAAAGGCTGTACAGATGTTGGTTAGCTACTCCCTAGCGAGAGACCTGGGTGAGATGTGTGAGACCGCTCCCCCGCCCTCCCAGGTTTCCCTGCAGGTATAGGGATGGATCTCCTCCCCCACTCTGTGATCTGGTCGCGAGCGCAGGTAGCTCACCAGTTTTCGGAGTCCCTGCAGGCAGGAAGGTTCCAAGGTGCCAGTTTTTTGTGCTATGCTCGCGATCCACCGCTCACAGCCACTTGTTTCCTCGCGCTCTCCGGGTCTGGGGGAGGGAGCGGGATGGTCCGCTCCTATGCTGCTCGCGCCGCCCTGGCCATGGACCGCCGGCTGCCGAGGGTCTAGGCTGCGCAACCTGCCCGATGCGCGTGAAATGTGGGACTGCCGGGCGTTGCCGCTGCTAATAAGCCGATCTCTGTCGGGAGTCGCTGGAAAGCTGCGCCGGCTTGGGAGGCGGGAGGGACCGAGCTAGCTGTGGCCCCCAGGGCGCTC
The DNA here is from genome assembly GCA_004027595.1 of Dinomys branickii. NCBI lineage: Eukaryota > Metazoa > Chordata > Mammalia > Rodentia > Dinomyidae > Dinomys > Dinomys branickii. The sequence continues at coordinate 912 of PVLD010005702.1, forward strand.
GGACCCAGCCGAGCCCCCTATCCGCGCGGAGCGTCCCCGGCTCCCAGCGTCTGGGGCTTTCCCGCGTCTCGCCGCGGCAGTTTGGGCCGCCCTACTGCATCTCCCCCGGCAGCTCAGAGAAACACGTTCAGTTTGATCTTCCCAGCCGAGGTCCCGGCATTCACGCTCGCCAAGTCTGTCTCGAGCTGGTGGTGTTTATCGAGGAGTATCGCTTCCTTGCTGCTCACCTGGTCGCCATCTTTTGCCGCTTCGCATTTATTGTTGTTAACATCACCCTTTACTTGCGAACTGAGAGTTGCTGTAGATGGGATTTTTGCCTCCCCAGATGGTTGAAGGTTAAGATTTTTGGGTTCCCCACCACCTCCTTATTTCTATTATAATTTATGAAAAACAGATGTAAATAACTCCGTCTTGATGGGTACAGTAGCCCATGCTTGAAATCCCAGCACTCACGAGGCAGAAGCAGGAAGATTGTTGTGAGTTTGAGGTCAGCTTGGGCAACACAGTGAACTCAAGGCCAGCCCCAAGAAAACTCGGACCCCACTTTCGTTAGACCTTCTATCTCAAATTCTTGACAGGAAGAACTTGTATTTGAGGACGGAGTAACATACGACAATGTAATCAAAGCCAAAGGGGCAGAAGCTAGGGGAAATCAGCGGTGCCCTGCTTGTTTCCTGGAGACCAGCCATTTGGAGGCTGTTTCAACTCATCAGTATCCTAGGGTGGTGACATTCTGAGTCTTTATGAAGAAAATGAATAATAAAGGTATTTAAGTGGAAGGTGGGAGTAAAGGTTTAGAGGTTTTACCCCACCTCATCCACTGAACCCCCTACCTGGGAAGACAACCATTTCTGTCTTTCCTGTCCAAACCATCTCACCTCTTTTCTTCAGTACTCCAATATCAGAATGCTAAAAAAAAAATCTTTTTCTAATTCTTTCAGCAGTGATCTTTGCCTAATGCATATCCATCAAAAGCAGAATTCACCTAAACAAAGTAGGTTACTGTAGTTTAAGCAAAGGAGTACTTCGGCCAAAGTTCTACAAGCAAAGGGAAAAGCAGACATTTTCCTATGGATCATTTTGATCGTCTTACACAATACATGGAAAACTGTGATTTTAATATGATACCTACTGCAAAAGTGAGAGTTTTGTGCTTTTAGAAGTTGTGCTATTAGGCTACATAGCTGGTTGGGTTTAATGATTTTGAAGATTTAATCCTGGACTGCAGATAAATGAGTTAGCTGTTTAATATATAAGAAGACAACAAATAGAGAAGATAAAATATTTAATGCAAAGAATTTGGAGATTGCTAGATAAAATTTATTGGAGGCCATTGATTTGAACTGATTTCCCGGCCGGGGATATAGCTCAGCGGCACAGCACCCTGCTTGGCAAGCACAAGGTCCTGAGTCCAAGGCTGGTTCCATAAATAAATAAAAATAAATAAATAAATGGTGCTGTTGAAAGCTGTTGGCCTGAATAAACTGAGTTCCTGTTCTAGGCCCGCAATTGGCCTAATCAAATAGAGTCACTCAGGCTAGAGTTCCACATCTCCAAACTAAAACTAGGCTGTTCATCTGTCCTTCTGGAAAATTAGGAGAGAAATGATAGCCAGACCTTCCAACAGGCCAGTTATGATAAGGAAGTGTCCTCTGCTTTAACCCTTATAAGGAAAGTAACTTGAAGCTACCTGTTATTAATCAACCTGATTTTTCTGTCATACTGTTCTTCTGGTTGTGGCTTTGGCTTTTATCAAAACTAACTTTTCTCCTGTGACCAGCACAGTAGCTCTTCTAAATATTAATCTGAGACCCTGACCAATCCATGGAGTCATTAATGAACGCCAGTTGGCTTTTAAAGTAAATTTGGAGAAATTTTGTTTTTTTAAACAGGATCAACTCTACATAAATGCATCACAGATATTAAGGTATTATTCTGCTGAAATTAAGTCATCAAAAATCCTATATTGATTAAGTTTTAATTCTTAAATAAACCTTAAACCTTATTAAAAATATTCTAAAACCACCACTTTAATTAAATGCTACTTTTTGTCCACAGAAATATATCATGCTATTTCACAGCTGAGCAGTACTCAATATAACTGACTATATCATCTTCCTGAACTACTACTTTTTAATTTTGTTTCTGCTTTGTAATAACACTCTGCCAGCCTGGAAGTCACCTTTGACAGCTCTTCTTCCTCAGTAAGACCTCTTAATTCTGTAATTCCTTGGAGCTGAAAAACAGACCTTTACATTAACTATCTTATAGTCATGCATCTAATGTTAATATAATTTTCAAACAGATCTTTTTGCTGAATTTCATACTTGCATACTAAATTATTTGACTTTGCTACTTGGTTATCTGGCAGGATCTCAACTTCGTGTTCAAAATGGATTTAAAAATTTTCCTGAACTCCCAAGTGTACCAAGCAAAGGACATCATCACTGGCTCAGTGGTTTAAAGTAGTAACATGGAGAGTGCAGTTAATATTTCCACACCTATTCTAGATCCATCACTAGCCTTTGATTTTCCTACCTTTAACATAAAGCTCAGTCTGCCTACTTTTCTTTATTTACTTAGTATCACATCTGGATGGAGCCTTTCCCTGTCTCTCCGGGACTATAATAATCTCCAAAGTGGTTTCCCTTCTACTCATGATTTATTTCAATTTTTTGACCATGTAGCCCAAGAGAATCTTCACAGGTAGACAAGTTCCTGTCGCTCCTCTGCTCATAGAGTTCAGTGGCTCCCCATAGGATTGAAAGATAAACCCAGAAGACACCATGTGATCTGGCCCTTCAGCTTTCTCCAGTATCTTCTCATTATGTCCTGCTCACTATTGATCCCTCTGTTGCTTCTGTGATGGCCTCAAATCCTCTCCCACTTCCCTGTTTCTGCCTAGAACACTTTTCCCCCAGTGCAATCCTATCTAACTGATTCTTCTTTCATTCCCTCAGACAAGATTCCTTGGCAATCCTGTTACCTCCAACAAGCTTCAAGACCCTTATTATATATTAATGTCCTTACTTCATAGTATGAGTCACAGTCTGTAGCTGTGTGCTTACCCATTTAATATTTCTATCTTCCATCAGACTTGGAGGCTTCTCTGTGAAGAACTATATTCACCTATTTCACTGCTGTGCCCTTAGGATCTAGCACAGTGCATGGACTAGACTTTTGAAAGGTGTGGCCAACCAGGCTTGGTGACAAGTTTATCTGTGATTAAATGTCATTAGTTTCAATCATATCACAATGTCATATTCTGATTTTTTTAATTGAGCTGGTTTCATGAACACTCTCATTAGTAATCCTGTTTATTGCTCATAAAATATACATAACATTCCACCAAATAAATAAAACAAAATGTACTTAAGTCCCCACTTTCAGAAAAGTGTTACTCAGTTTTGCAATGATAATTAGTGTTGTTCTAATAAAGCTGTTTCCTTGAGAGAAATTCACAGAGGTAAGGGTCACAGGATTATAATTTCTGAGTATTTCCATCCATGGGGTTACAAATTTTTCTTTGAAAGTATTATAACAAATTACAGTACCCCCCAAATGACTAATCATGGGTAAATTGGCAATACCATTTGGGATTTCAAATTTTATTTATTTATTTACTTGGGACTGGGGATCAAACTCAGGACCTTGTACTTGCCAGGCAGGCAGAATTTTTATCTATTTTTGAGATATAGCTTTACTGTGTTACTAGGCTGATGTTGAGCTCCTGGACACAAGCAACCCTCCTGCCTCAGTTTCCCAATGTCTGAGATGATAGGTGTATAACATCACATTTGGCTTGGTTGTATTCTCTAAGTGCTCTTTGTCTATGCTATGTGAACTGCAGGTTCTGCCACAGAGCCTCTCCATGGGGCCCTAAACTCATTTTATGAGTTGCAACAATATCAATACTCCTGAAGTTTAATTTCTTATAAGTCCTATGAACAGTTTTTCATTATATTTTATATCTACAAAAACTGTAGTGACACCAGGATGTCTGTCAGGAGAGTATATTTATTGCGAGTATGACATCATCAATCTGATCTTGAGTCAAAGGTTTTAACTGACAGAGCTAGCAACTAAAAGTAATGAAGTGATTTGTTCTTTTAACTTGTAACTTGCAACCAGAAATTTACTGCTTATACTCAAGGATGCATTACAAATATTCAAAGTATAAACACTTAATAGTTTTCATGAAGACTTTTTCTATAAAGATGCTAGACGCTAAACTTTTTTCAAAAATGCTTTTTTTATTTAGAAGATAAAATGACTATATTAATTCTCAGTATAACTAGACACGGGACAAAGACTGGGCAAAGAGATGGTCCTTTCAGAGCCCATAGCATGCTCAGAGCCAGGGCCAGGGCCCTGACAAACAGAGCTGTCATTTCGCCTTGGACAGAGGTCTGCTCTGGGACAAGTCTGGGTGGTGAGTGTTGCAATAAGGGTGACTTGAATCTGCTCCAGTGCAGGTAGTTTCAGGAGAGCCTGATGGCGCCGTGCCCACACATCAGCACTTCTAGGATGGACAGGACTGGCGTCCTGGAAACTGCGTAAAGGTTCGAGTCCACCCCAGGACCGAACTCAGTTTTCCAGTGCTACTTACTTCATCACTGGAGCTCCTTCTCCCCTCTCTCCCTTCCTTCCTTTTCTTCCAGAAACTAGACAAGTTTTGTTTTTCTCCCCTGTAGTCACCCCTGCCGGACACTATAGAGGATATAAGAGAGGTCCCAGCAAGCTTTCAGCAGGACAGTTCAGCCCCACACCTGCACACGTGCACAGGGTAAGCAGACCACAGTAAGAGCCACAGGACAGGTGCAGGGGAAGCAGCCAGGGGCTCAGAGGAGCACCCCAGACAGCTCAAAGAAGAATGGTAGGGCTGAGATACAGAGAGGGCACCTGCAGATTACAGAAGGAAAGCGAACCCAGGGCAAAGAAAATTGATTTCACCTTGAAAGTGCCTTTTGTCTTTTCCCAGTCTGTCTTGGCTGGGCGTCCTAGGGTAATGGTTCTTAAACTTTATGTGTAAATGAATTACCTGGAGATCTTGTTAAAATGCAGGTTCAAATTCACCAGGTCTGCTGGTGAGTGGGGAGGGAGGGTCTGCATTTCTAAAAGAGCTCCCTGGTAGGGCTCACACAAGCAGTGCTCTTCGAGTAGCAACGTCCTAGGCATTATGTGTCCTGGGGAAGGCAGGTAGAGTGGGGAATATTTTATAAGATCATGTACAGAGCATCCCTGGAAAACTTCTAGAGAGACCTACAGCAGGAATTTCTCCTACCATGAGTCTTTGGGGAGGGCTCAGGCACCACAACAAAGAAGAGAAAGACACCATGTGTAGCATAGGAGATCTTTATGTCTTGGATTGTGCCTAAAGCACATCATTTCTATCATCTCTAAACACAGAAACTCAGGGTGAGAGAGTAGCTTTGTGTGGCCACTGGCTCGCTTGTGTCCTGGAAGAATAAGGCATTCTTTGTCAGCTGAAAGCCTAGCCGCTTTCCTGGATCTTGGTGGAGACAGTCATCTGAAGCCAAAAATAGATCTTTTAAAAATATTGCTGAAGTAAAGGAAGCAGAAACTAAGATAGATCTATCTACCAGGCTCTGAACTTACTACAAGCCATGTCCATGTTAATGCAAAAGCTCTACTGCAACAGATGGGGGTTCAAACACTTTATGCATATTTTTATTTTTCTGCTAGATATCATTTTCTAACACTTCTAGTTTAAGCTGTATAAAAAATAATGGAAGTAGAACTGTATTAAGCTTTTTATGATCAAAATTCAGAACTAGTAACTGTTGAAGACTTATTTATGGTATAGACAAAAATTTCTTCTTTGGAGTGCTGAATTGAATAATAATTTAATAAACACAGATGCTAAAATCTGTAAATTATTAAACTACCCCTACGGCCTTTTCTTTGTAAATACAGGAAGAGGTAGGAACACCAGGCCACCTTGACATGAGAAGGCAGAACTCCTTTCACATGTGTTTCCTATGTACATGAACCTGTTGTGGAAACAAGGATCCTCCATTGCTCCTGTGCAGATAAAATACGATTGCCTGCAGCCGAGGCAGCGCTTCTAAGAAATTGTTGGATTGGAAATTCAGGACACTTTCTTGCTTCTTCTTTCCATTTTTGTTTTTTAAGTTACTAAGAGGGATAAGAGTGGAAATATTTATTTAGCATTTTCTGTGGGGCAGGTATTGGGTTAATGACACTGAATGTATTTTCTCTCTTAATCCTCCAATGAAAAATTGAAATAGATAGTAATATACATATTTTAGGGATAAGAAATCTGACAGTAAAATAAGTTGTACAATTTGCCTAAGGTTTTAAAGTAAGGAGTTGAAACAGAGTTCTTCAGACCCAAACCTTTCTAATATAAAATATCTGGCCTTCCTACCGTGACACACCACTTCTTTACACCAGACTGTTTGATGTCTCCTGCCAAGCACACTTTGCCTCTTTACAGCAGTTCTCTTTAGACATTGGGTTACACTGGGAGGTCAGTGGGGCTCGGGACAGGTTTCAATTCTTTAGCATCCTTGGAACCTTTACATATTTCCTCCCAATGCAGTTCCCTTCACCATGTTGCTTTTCCTGCCTGAAATTCTTTCTTTGCTTCTTTTTTCCCTAACTGTTTCAAAGGTATTTCATCATTATTTTTTGAAAAAAATGTCTTTTTCCAGAGGCCTGTTACTATACTTATCATAAATCTGGAGATCTTCACCACTGTTAAAAAAGAAAGTTACAAATATTACAAAGGAAGAAACAAACACACATACAATCATCTGCAAATAATTAGCCTTTGTGATAGAGATTCAGCAGAGCAGAAGAGATTCCAGAAGGATCTATGCAGTCATATGCATTTAGAATATTAAAGAGATGGCATTAGGAGATGAGGAATTATTTGGAGAGATAATTTGTTTTCTAAGGGCAGAGAGTGGACCATGGGTTACACAGAAAAGTAAAACTCACAGTAATTGAAGACAATTATTAAAAGCCAGTATACTAAAAATGTTTATTACCTTGGGAGTAGGGGAGCATTCCTCATAACAAATTGAAAAATATATAACTAGTTTTACTATGTGTATGCTCAGGAAATACCAAGAACTTCTCTGTGGATCAATTTGTAGTAGCCAGATATTGGAAACAATTCAAATATCCATCTAGAATAAAATGGAAAGTACTTGTGATGTAATAATATGCATCTATAAAAGTGCAACAGATGAGAGCCACATGTTCATGGAAGGACCTAAAGAAATGTTGAGGGAAAAAGTTGGAGAAGGATGCATACAGTACAATGACTGTAAATTTGAATTATAAACATTTCCTTGATGAAGTTCAACACTTTATATTGCTAATGGGTACACATACATACGTACATATTTTTGAAATCAATTGGAAAGACACAGACCAAACTCTTGTGGGTGGTTTGTGAAGAGTGGAAAAGGGATGGGAATGAGTGTGGGAGGAGGGGGAGGGGAAGGTAACAATATATATGAAGATAACAAAATATATATGAAGATATGTATTTTGAAATATATGAAGATAACAAAAAAATGTCTTTTTCCTTTGTCCACTATTTCTCCTTTACACTTTTAATAGTTCAATGTATCTTTTGGTTGTGAAACTTATGGCAGATATGATTTTACATTTATGTATGTGTGTGTTTTAAATATCAAATTTCCTATTTTAAAGTGAACAGTCTCCTGTTCAGGACTACTCACCCAATGGTTATAAGTTGTAATTGTTGCTTGTCTTTGGCTCCTGTCTCTCTGTTAAGCATTGGGTGGGGTAAACTGAAGATCCCCACAACTTGTTCCAGCACTCAAGGAACCAGTAATATATCTGGAAGACATGAATTAAAAATTAAAACTGCTACACAATAACCAAGTTCAAGGTATAATCAAGTCTTTTTGGCAAGACAAGATTGCTTTGGTTTCATTTTTTCTCTAAGGAACTGTCTCTTCTAGTCTTTGTTATATCCCTATGTTGATATATAAACTCTGTAGTCTAGAGGATGAAGTCATATGATCAGAGAAGCAGAAACAAGCTTGGAAAGTAGTAAAAAACAATACACGTGTAAAAGAAGAAATGCATACTGAACTTTGTTTAAAAACATTCCAATATTCAGTGAAATGGTGCAGGCTGAGGTTCACCAAATTTAGTATCAATAGTCAATATTTATGCTGGCTTTTAAAAGCATAGAAGAGAAAGAAAGAAACCGTATGCTTGATAACTAGGGACAAAATACTGTACTGTGACCAAAAAAAAGGTGAATTCCAGTTAGAAATCAGCTAGAATCCTAAAGTTAATTATTAAACCAAGGGCCAAGGCTAACAAAGTAGTAAACAAGCATAAGCTCCACAAGCATTGAATTCTGCAGGTCTCCCAGATTTAACCATATCAGTGTCACTGTAAATGATTGTTATGGTTGATACATTGTGTCAACTTGGGGAGCCTAGAGGTTTGGCTGAGTGACTCAGCAGGAAGCCAGGGTGCTTACTTTGTACACACCCTGAGCCTATGGAAGAGGAAGGCATGGAGATTGTGTGAGAGCTACACCCCCCTGGGTGGGGGTAGCCTGTTTACAATGTAAGAGAAGGAAAGACGCTGCTTGCTGCCATTCCTCCCTTTTTTGCTGGTTTTTTTTTTTTTTTTTTTTTTTTTTTTTTTGCGGTACTGGGGATCGAACTCAGGACCCTGCGCTTTCTAGGCAAGCACTTATTCCACTGAGCTATATCCCCAGCCCCTGGTTGTTTTTGCTGTGCTCTGCTGCCATGAACATTTGCCCTCTGCCATGTGCCACTCTGCCTCTGAACCAGCCAAGTATGGACTGAAACCTCCACAAACTGTAAGCTCAATAAACCTTTCTTTGCTAGATTTTGTGCGTTGGGTATTTTGTCTCAGTAAGGAGAGAAAAGTAACCAAGACAGTGATAAATTTCATTTCAAATTTACAGCTAATGCCTGTATGCAACTGCCATGGACCTGTTGCTAGCCTGGGAATTCCTATTGCTATTGCTAAGAGATCTATTTTGAAAAAAGCAAAGCCCAAAACTTTAAAAGAATCCATAATGTTGAATAAGGAAGATGGGAAGCAATTATAAAATATAGAATGAGAGAGAACATCTCTTCCTTAATATATTGCTCCTATCAGTTAGTTACTACTAGAATTCATTCTCCTGCTTGCTTTCTTTCTTTCTTTCTTTCTTTCTTTCTTTCTTTCTTTCTTTCTTTCTTTCTTTCTTTCCTTTCTCCCTACCTTCCTATCTTCCTCTTTTTTCTCCTCTTCCTTCTCCTTTTCCCCTTCATTTCTCATTCTCCTCCTCCTCCTCCTCCCCCTCCTCCTCTTTGGTGATATTAGACATGGAGCCTAGGAGCTTACTCATACTAGTGAAGTGTTCTGCCACTGAGTTACATCCCCAGCCTTCTTGTCATTTCCCATACTCTAGAATTTTGATATGTAACTATTCCTTTGAGGTCACAGAATACTCTTTAAATTTATGTCTTTGAAAGGGCTGATGGTCTTACACATGTGAACATAAATTAGTTTAATCTATTTATTTTACTCAGTTCTTACTTGTAGTATACTAAAGAAATGCTGACTAGAAAACAAGGAGTAAATAGACAAGCTGGATGATATCTGAAAACTAAAATCAGAATTAGGATTACTGATGCATAGAACCAAGTTTCAGAAGAATGCGGGGAAGTAAGGGGCAAAGAAAGGGGCTGACATCCTTTCCACCTATTTCAACACCAACCAAGGCTGGTGCTGTTCTCAGCAAGAGAGGAAGAGATATTTCTTTTTCTGTCTACTGATAAAATTATCCAAGTTTCTAGGACCTGATATCAACCTGGTACCATAATAAACCTCAGATATTGAATAAGTTTCTTGCAGCTAACTTAGTGACATGACTCTTGTAGGAAAATGAGGGTTATTCCAAGCAATTTAAAGGTAGGACTCTTCCAGCTCTAAAAAGAATGGTTAATTTGGGAGAATACCATCAAGATTTAGCCATATGAAATTCTTAATATTCAAATTACTATGACCAACAAGAATGGCAGTTTGATATAGGTAACCTAAAAGTTAAATAGTTGATGAATTCCTTATATTAAATCACATTTCCAGAATGAAAAATTTGAAAAGCTACTAGCTATGCTGCATAGTAGGGGGATTAAATATATGTAGTCTCCACTGGCCTTTAAGACACACTGTCACTGATGAGGTTACAAGTGATGCTGTTAAAAGGAGTTATGTTAGAAGCCCAATTCCCCCCGATCAAGCTCCCTATGTCATGTTAATTTACTCCACGTGTAAATTAGACAACAGTTCTATCCATAGCCCTGGGCAACCTAAGACAGCACAACCCATGGGTGTGTTAGGTTGAGGTCCACAGTAGGCAACATGGGTTTCAGGGAAACTGTAGGTGAACTCAGTATTTTTCTTGCATTACTTAATACAACAGAGTTTTGCCATGTGGTCTGGTAATCTTACAGCTTAAGTTTACTTATGCTACAAGGGATGACCTCTTTTATATTTTTCTTTTATTTTGCACAATAGCAATTTAAAAGTCTCTAACTTATCTAGATGAACTACAAGAGCCTTTTCAGTTCTTTAATTATTAAATTTTAAAAGTTAAAAAAAACTATGCTTATAGTCCTATGCATAGGTTATTTCTGTAATTATATGCACAAAAAATAGGCAACGATAATAATTCTTGAAGGAGGTGCTGGCTTTTTCTCTTACTAAGCTTTTCTGCAATAGATTTTTCTTTAGTATCATGTCCTACTTATTAATAAATATTTTAAAATACGGTTAATTTAAAATTTAAGCACAGAGGAAAAGAGATGTATCTTGGTGTTAAAGTACATGCTGAGCATGCCTGAGGCTCTGTGGCTTATAAAAAATACCAATAAGATGTAAGCAGACAAATGTTCTACTTATGAAAGCACAGAACCCCTCCCTGTATAAATGTTTACATCCTGTTCTTGTTCTTTTTGTGACCTTACCATTATTGTGATTTTTAAAAATAATAATTCTTGCAGAGGATTTTGATGATGGAAATTGATATTTATTCTACAAATATTTGTAACTACATGTTATGTGATAGGTCCTAAGCAAGGTACTTCCTCATTTCCCTAACTTCTGAAAGGCTTCTTGTGTAAACATCCAAGCTTTTTCTTTCTTTGAGAGTAGAACTCTGCATGCTCAAAATACTTCCCATAGATAAATGGTAGTCTGTTCTATATGAACACAGCTGCTGGTCAGCTCATCTGCAGGGAGAATCGTTCACTGTATAGCACTGAGGTGGGTCCCAAGTGTTTGGCTGAGGCAGACACTACACAGATGACATAGATGTGAGTTGGGGGGAACTTCACATGGACAGCAGACTGCTCTTGACTAGATCTTCAATACTAAGGAAAGAAAATTCAGGGAAGATTTTAAAAAGGAAGGAGGCAGGGAAAAAAGGATTATTAGCACAAGAACTGGTGTAGTACAGGAATGCCAAAATTGACAAAATTGTTGAACTACCCAAAATCTGATTCCCAAGTTTTATAAACAGTACCCCAACACATGAAGGGAGCCTGCCAAATTCTTTAAGCTTGATACTTAAGAGAGTTTTTATAAAGTCACAGGATTTCCTTATTTCAATTTAAATTTGGTGTAGATGATGTAATAATCATAATGATTTCTGTTTGCTTACATTCTAGATGTTTTAAAAACACAGACACAAACTATTTCTCTAAGTCATCACATAAATACTGTCACAATTTTTTGTTTATTTTTTTCCTTTTTTTTTTTTTTGTGGTACTGGGGATTGAACTCAGGACCTTGCACTTGCCAGGCAGGCGCTTATTCCCCTGAGCTATATCCCCAGCCCCCCAATTTTTTTCAGTTTTGCAGATGAGAAAAATGGTTGGAGGTAGAGCCACTTGCTTACCTCTAAACCCGGCTGGGAAATGCCTGAGGTTAGACCAGGATGCACTGCCCTACCTGTTGGTTTGAAGATAGCCTTATAGGCGTCTCCCTCCCAATAGGCAGAGTACACAGGATTTTATCAGGGAAATCCCTCCAGTTAAACTAGCCTCCATGCCCTAGATATATGCATTTCTTCCATTCTTCCCCTCCAAACTACCTTCCTAGCTCTACGGTATGGCCGACCTTTCCAGAGTCCACTTTGGATTATGACAGTCTCCTCCCTCAGCATCTTTGTTGGCTCTACACAGCCTACAAAAATAAAGGACAAGCTCCCCAGACTGGCAGTCAGGTCCTCTGCCTCAGCTCCACCCACCCCTGCAACCCTCTTTCCCTTCAGTGTGCCAGTTTTTGCTACTTTTACTCTAATCAAGTAAGGCCAGCATAGGGTGAGGAAGGACACACGATTTAAGGGTTTGCCAAAAAACTCGATAATCGAAATTAATATTCTAATGCTATATTTTAAATATAAAAACAAAATTAGCTCAAAATAAATAATAAATAAAAAGTAAAGTTTCAAATAAAGACAGCTCAGTGTTACTGACTTTTGCTTTTGCTTCAGGTTCTAAAATACCTCTCAAGAACTCTGTTACCTGCCTTGCAAGGACTTCCCACTCACTTTTACAATGCTTCCCCAAAGTGAGTTCTCACAACCCCTTTCCACACGGGTTGCCTCTCTTTTCTTGGAATGCTCCCCCGAGTATCAGTAGTTCACGTCTGTCAGGAAAACGTATTTCCCCTAGGACTCTGAAGATAGATGGTCTGAATGGTCTTGGACCCTTTCTAGGGCCTTTTAAAACCACAGCGGGTGCTTAGCACCTTTTCATGAAAAGAATGCACTTTATTGACTCCCATTGGCTGAACAAGGAAGGTCCTGAGTAACTGAATTTGTTATGCAGATTTAGTAGCCAGGATATTTTACATGAAAAACAAAATCTAAACCTCTGTTATTTCTTGAAAAACAAAAGAGTCCAGCAAAGTCGCGCCCGAAATCTTGCGTGACAGCAGTGGGCACTCCAGAAGAGCAGCCTTGCTCTGGAGCTCTCCCAGCCAGCCGGCCTCCTCCTGCCCTTTTCGCTCGTTCTTGGCGTCCACCAGGCCTCACGGGCTTGCCACCTTACGCATGCAGGGAAGACAGGACTGGATAAAAGCCCATCTGCCAGACCGACTCTTTCTTTCCTGGAGAATAAATGTTTTCTGGTTGTCCTTCCAAACAGTCTTGTGGAGAGCCAGAAGCAACCCACTTGTCCAGCCTGCAAACTTCCCGCAGTCCATAAACTCACAGCGCCTTCCACACCGACCAGCCTCCCCCGCCCCGCCCCGCCCCGCCTCTCCTGGGTCCTCTGCTCAGAGGCCTCTCCCCTGCACCCGCTCTTCCCTTCCTCTCTCGCTCCCTGCGCGGGGGGTCGGGCGCGCCCCGCGCTGCTCTTTGCCCCGGGCCGGGAGCGCGGGCTCGCCCAGGGCGGCACTGGGCATGCTCAGAGGCGGCCGCGGGGGCAGCTTCGCTCGCAGGCGCTCGCACTCGCGGGCGGGCGGGCGCGCGGTGCGGCCGGAGCTCCAGCGCGAGTTGGAGTTGCCGGGAGTTCCCCCGCGCCTCCTCTCCGCGCGCAGCAGCGGGAGCCCGCCGGGAGCAGCCGTGAGCCAGGTCCGGAGCCCGAACCCCGCGCGGGGCAGCCCCCGGGGAGGAGCCTCGCCCGCGGGGACGCGTGCCGCGCACTGGCTTCGCCGGGCCCCTCGCCCGGCTGCACGGTAGGGCAGAGCCCTGGAAACCGGCGGGGAGAGGAGGAGGCCAGGCCAGGGGCGTGCGGGTGCAGCCGCTGCAGCTCTTGGGGTCCTGGGGCTCAGTGCGGGCGGGGCCGGGGCCGGGGCAAGGGCCAGGCTACGGGGCGGGAGACTCGGCAGCGCCCGGAGCGATGCCTCGGAGTTGGCGGGCGGCAGGAGGGGGGCTGTGCGCCGCGGCGCGGCTGCTCCGTGCGCGCCGAAGGGGACTCGGTTCCTGGTTCTGTCCAAACCTGGGACCCGGTGTGCGGGCAAGCTTGGGTGGATCTCAGACCAGCGCAGCAGTTTCCTCAGAGAAAGTTAAGGATGGAGCCCTTCTGTGGGCGCTGTCTCTATGGTGGTGCGGCCCCGGAGGTGCCGCCTGGAGCCTTTCCGTGCGGGGACCTCCTTGGGTCACTGCGCCCCTCGGCTGAGCTCGTCCACCCCCTGCTGAAATTACTGAGTCGTCCCTTTCCTTCGTGAACCCTGATATGTTCTAGGGAAATCATTGCAAGCAAAACTGAGGCGGGCTTCTCGGTGGGCACAGCTCCCTGCCCCTAGGACGTTTAGCCCTGGGCGATGACTCCTCCCCAGCCTCAGACTCGGTCGAGGGCGCGGGCTCCGAATCCGTGGTTTCGGGGCGCTCCGAAAGGAGCCGCACACAGGCAGGGCGGCGCGGCTGGAATAGTGGGCGCCCGACTTTTCCTGCTGCTTTTCGTAGGTTGATAACACCCCGCCACGCTATCGCACAGATCAGGACTCGGGGGTCAGGTGAAGAGTTTATTTAGATCAGCATGCGTGAGGTGTGCCTGCCTTTGAGTCGGGCCCAGGACTTAATAATGAGCCTTCTCCCCTTTCCGTTATTTTTCCCACAGAGACTGGTGGGAAAGAATAGTGCCAGCGGGCCCCCGAAACATTTTCCCTCTTGTGCCTCTAGTCGTAAGTTAGCATTCGGGGCCGCCCCCGGGCTCAGAACTGGCTTTGCGCTGACTGCGAGGGTGTGGAAGATGCCTACGGTTTCTCCGGGATCGACTTTTTTCACTTCTTGTTTTGAGTTTTGGGGTTTTGCCTGCGCACGAGTCAGAGCTGCGCTGTCAAAACCCGGGGGTGGGGGTGGGGCAGGAGTAGGGTAGGGTGGGGTGGCGGAGCGTCAGCCCGGGCAGGGAGCCGCTGTTCGCCTCCGAGGCTGCTAGTGGGAATTCCTCCAGAAATGATTATGCAGGCTAGAAATACGCCTCTCTGTCTCTCTTTTCCCCTTTTTTGGCGGAACACCTTGGCTGTTGGGTTTGCGTGTTAAATTCTTAAAGGAGCACCTACCCACCGCTCAACTGCCGTGTTTCAGGAGCCCACCATTTCTGCTGAATGTTTTTCTCTTTATTTTTTCTCTAGGGTCTATCGGCTTTGGACAGATTCCTAGATGTAGGAATCAGGTAGTGTGGATATACTCCGCAGGCTCCAGAGGCAGAGATCAGAAGGGTCAGGTTTCCGCTTTACAGCTGATTGACAGAGCTGGTAGACATACTGCTAGGCACTCTCAAATCAGTTTTCTTTTCTGTCAAATGGGGCTAATCAGGACCTTATCCCCCTCCTTTGCAGGGTTGTTGTGAGCCTTGGATAAGATAACAGAAATGAAAAGTGCTAAGAAAACTTTAAAGCACCATTCATACCTTGGTGATTATCTCTACGCTTTTCACTCATTTTGGGGGGATTAACCCATTCTTAATTATCACCAAACACCTAAGTCTTTTCCCGGGGAAATACCTGGAAATTTACTGACTCAGCTCAGTAAAAGTAGCTATTTACTGCCCTCTTCCTCCTTTTCCTCTAATCCAGCTCCCTTTTGATTTGATTTGAAGAGTTGGAACTTCAGTTCTCCTGTCTCCGAGGGAGCCAGAGTGGTGTACATGGGAAGACCACCTAGACTACCTTATCCGCATTGCTAGTCCCAGGCTTCAGCATCACCTTGTCAGCAAAATTTTGGTTTGAGATACAAGGTTGATGAGGAAGTCAGCAGGCCCCGGGAGGGAACTCTGGACTTCTCATAGTGTCTTCAACTACGGACTCAATGCTCTCACTGGCAAAACTGGTCTTTGAGGTTAAAAGTCAAGCCAGTCAGAGGCAGGGATAGGAGAAATTGTCTGTCACTGCCAATAAGGATCTAATTAGGCTCCTGAGTTACCCCCAAGAGTGCATCTTCCTTGACCCTTGGGCAGTGATTCTTCTCTTGAGCATCAAATCTCCTGGAGGCCTTGTTAAACCACAGATTGCTGGGCTGTCCTTCCAGAGACTGTGATTGTCCAGGTCCACAAAGGAGGACCAACAATTTACATTCCTAACTAATTTTAGATGATTGTAAGGCCGCTAGTCCAGAGATCGAGATCGATCGAATGCCTATCGAATTACTAACTTCTATGATGAGAGAAAAAAGTGAGGTTTGTTCTCAGATGCCATTATTTTAGCACTTCCTATGTAGAGACAGGGTTTCTTATAAGTGTTCTAGGGTGTTGCTTTAAGCATTTTATATTCCAGCACCTGTTCCACTTACTATTGTCCAGTTTTAATGATTCTGATGACTTTTCAAATAAATGAATTTTGCAAAAAGGTTCTTCTTTGTATCGTATCTATCTGTCTGTCTATCTGTCTGTCTATCTATCTATCTATCATCTATCTAGATCCAAAAACTACCCTTTTTGGTTTTCTCAGACACTTGTGCAACGGAGGTTACATATGGTTCTGACAGCTTGGTCCATGTTTCGAGGACAGGTAAGATCACTTAGGAGCAATTTTGGAAAGTATTCCCAGTGGTGTCTTCTCTGAATGGACAGCTTCCCCTGGGCTTCTGAGGAGTGTGAAGTACCCCTTGTGACATGGTGTCTCATCATGACCTTCCATGCCTTCTGGAGGATGGTGGCCTTGGCAGTGGCCGAGACCCTGTCTTACTTTCCAAGGGGGAGGAAAGGCAGCTTCTGGGGGCAGCTGGGTAGTGTCAGGGGAGAGCCATGGATGAATGATCTTATGATTAACCTTCATCTGAATTCAACCCAGTCTCTTCCTTGTCTTCCAAACCATGCTGAGAGTTTGCCGTGACTCCCTGTAACCTAGATTGTGGCCTTGAACTTTTAACTTCTTTGCATTAGAGACTTCAGGAACCAGCTTGAGTTGGGAGGGTGCCTAAGATAACGTCCTAAGGAAGGAATAAAATTTGTGTCAGGTAGCACCCAAATGCACAAGGTGTCTGAAAAGGTCATTCATCACTTTAGTTTTTGTGTTGCTATGCAGAATGGAATCTTAGCAGACCAGCATGCTTTATCTCAGCTTTCCATTTGTGCTTTGTTTTAGTGTTAAAATGATTAGCACTAGAGAAACCTATCAGTAAATCAGAAACATATTCAAAAGCTCAAGTGTACCACTTAATGTTTTAGTAGATAAAATCTAAGACTCAAACCTGCCTTCCAGGCAGTAATCAGTGCTTGGGAAAGGAGAGCCTTTGGGCTATAATTCTTTGGATTTGGTAGCTTGTTTAAATGCTTTTTACCACTTAACATAAGTAGGGAACATTTCTGTTTTAAAATTCCTTCCCATAACTTGATGTGTATATTTTGGATGTTCCCCTACCTTTTACTGTGGGGATTTTTCCAGTGTGAGCAAAGCAGTTTTCCTTATCACTGTTGTTTGGTTTTCTTAGCAGTGACCCACTGATATCTTTGCTCCCTTTAATAAATCTGTTGTGAGACAATCACTACATTAGGGTACTTAGTTTCTCTTTGGATGTCAGGACTCTCATTCCTGGGTCAGAGAGGGTCAAGGTCCATTTCTGGAACCAGACTCCAACTTTCCTGGAGGGTACTTTTAAACAAACACCCTGGTTAATACTGCAATAGCTCAATTCTAAGAACTGTTTTTTTCTTGTTTTAGCATTTTCCAATTTCAGAAACCCAGATGGGTCTTAAACATTATGAACACATTTAATGTATAGGTTTTTTTCCCCTGCCATGTTAAGAGCATCTACCAAATTGATGATGTCTTAAAACAAAGCAAATTTATTTCCTCCACCCAGTAGAAAATATGGTTTCTACCCAGTGCTGTCCAGCTGATAGAATTGAGCAGGAATTGAATTAGCTCAGCAGTTCCCAAGTCTGTTGGAAGAATGCTGTTGGGGTGGACATTAATAGGTGTTCTCTCGTAAAGGGCAAACCAATTTGGGAAGCGCTGCCTTTATTTTTCCCTCTTACAGAGATTCTCAACATGCCTATCATTACATCAAAGACTGCAAAGTACCACATGCAACAGAATGCTGGTTATATTTATTCAAGTGAATGTTTGTTTCCCAGAACACAAAACACTTTTAAGCTTTTATTTCTATCTTTTAGGACATCATTACTGAACTAGCACATTCCAACAATTCTAGCATGTTGTTTAATGCTAGCTAAGGGTAAAGTGGTTTAACCTAGTACATAAATGGTACATAAAGGAAGATTTTTCTGGATTTTAATTAATGAATGAACTCTACAAGTGATTATGTTTTTATTTTAGAAAGAACCCTTTTAAGGAATGTTTGCTAAGAATGTTTGCATGAGATGCTGGACAATGATAATGTAAATGGTGAGGTCATGTTTTCCTACAGAGGAGCATTTCAGGTTGGTGCTACGATGGAGCAGCAGTGTGAAGACTTGTAGTTATGCCAGGATATAAATAATTTTCAGAACATACAGGACAAAGAGTAGTGCCTAGCACAGTGTGAGACTTAGGGATGCTGATGATGGATTGCTCTTTCGTGATTCTGTAAATTCACTAAAGGAGTAGATGACTTCTAGTCATAAATGGAAAGTGAATTGTGGTTAAGTGGGTGGAAATACAAGCAGGTAGATGGCAGCAAGGCGAGTGTCCTTCAGGAAGGGAGAGAGGAAATGTTCCTCGCCCATTAGACAAAAGATGTGAGTGGCTTCAGGTACAGGGAGATGCATTAAAATGTAATCTGAGTTGAAGAACTTTGGATAATAGGGGAAGAGCTTTCCAGAAAGAGGACACTTGACTGGGGTTTCACAAAATAGCAAGAAAGAATCGTTACAACTCAGCAATAAAAAGGCAAATAACCCAGCTTAAAAGCAGGCAAAGAATTTGCATAGATATTTCTTTGAAGAAGCATGTGAAAATGTGCTTAACATGGTTAGTCATCAGAAAAATGCAAATCAAAAGCACAATGAGATACCATTTTCCATCCACTAGGATGGCTATGATCAAAAAGATATAGGAGAAATTGGAATCCTGTTATTCTGTGTTGCTAATGGAATGTAAAATGTGCAGCCACTTTGGAAAACAGTTTGGAAATTCCTCAAAATGTTAAACATTTGAAAGACCAATTTTGCTTCCTTATACCCAAAAGAATTGACAACGTGTTCATGTTAACACTTGTAAATTAATATCATAGTAGCATTACCTTTAATAGCTAAAGGATGGAAACCATCCAGATGTCTGTCAACTAAGGAATAAACAATATGTGGAAAACCATTTAGCCATATAAAGGAATGAAGTTTTGATCCATGCTACAGCGTGAATGAACCTTGAAAACATGCTGTGTGAAAGAAGTCAGGCCACATAACACATGATTCTACCGTGAAATGTCCACAATATGAATATCCGTGGTGATGGAAGATTAGTGATTTCCAGGAGTTGAGAGGAAAGAGACGTGGAAAGGGACTGTTTATGGGTGTAGTGCTTCTTCTCAGGATGATAAAAATGTTCCGGAATTACATGGCCGTGATTGTACAATCTTATGAATACACTAAAAAAGTTTTGAGTTGTGCACTTTAAAAGGGTCCATTTCATGGCATATGAGTTATAGCTCCATAAAAATACAGGAAGATGTTTACAGTGGCTAGGGCAAATTTAAGGGAGCAAAAATGTTGCAAGAGAACTTCAGCAATAAAGTATTGGTTTCTGCTGCTGGCAAACATGTCTGGGTTATTCCTTTCTCCTTGTTTGCCTTTGGTGAGCTGGGATTCTCCTGTTGCTCTCTCATCCAAAAAACTTTTCTCTGAACTTAAAGGGTTTTGTTCTGTTTTGCTCCTGAGTCAGTGGAATAGTTTCCATGGCAGATGCCTTGTGATCTTCAGATTTGTGTGTTTCTGGATTTCCCTCTGGAAATGAATTCCATATTTAGTCTTCCTTTTTATGAACCAACAGAGGACATGCTGACCGGGCAGTTTATGCTTCTCACCTTTTTCAGTTTTGACTGTGGTACGCGTGTTAAGGGCGTGTACTAATTTGTTTGTGGAACTCTGTCAAGATTGCTCTCCTCTTCATTTTAAAACCTCTGACTGTATTCAAACAGGATTCACTTAGTCCTTCTTTCTTTAACAGTGTAGTGTAGTAGCGCTTCCCAGACTTGTACACAGTGAGAGCTGGGCTCTTGTTAGACCGTGGAGTCCCACTCAGTAGGCTGGAATGGGTCCTGAGATTCTGCAGGGCCAGTGCACCTCCATGGATGCAGACGCTCCCTCCCCATGCATCCCACATTAAGTAGAAGCCGATGCAGCACAGAGATGACAGGTTTAGAAAGCGGAAGAGAGAACTTGAAACACAGCTTCAACATTAATTTGTTGTGTGACCTTGGCAAGTTAAGTGACATTTACACCACAGTTTTCTGTAAGATCAGAGTAATATTGACTTTATAGAACTATGCCTGGAGTACCAATGCTTTCTCCTTTCCACCCTAGCAAAAACACATGAGAGCTAAGGGGGAGAAAACATGGAAAAACAAGGGGAAGAGGTTTTTAATTTGTTTGGTGTGGGGAGAGGTCTAGGGAAACGGGATATGAATCTTGAGTCCTAGAGCAAAATTTTGCAGTTACTGTCATTTTGAAGTCTCTGTAGCAGTCTTACATAGCTGAGTCTGGATCATTTTCAGTTGAAGTTTGGCGTCTGCAGCCTGCTTTTATGGAGTGGTCTCTTTTTGAGCAGAAAGCCATCCCTGAACTGCTTAGTGGGTACTCTGTTTCCTCAGCTTGGTGGTATCTGCCCTTCCTTGTGTAGCAGACTTCTGCCCTCTCTTACTGACTTTTATCTTTTAAATGGCTAGAAGAAATAAAGGGTCCTAAAGTGTGAACCTCTGGGCTTCAGTAGCGCCTCCAGTGAAAGTTTCTGGGTAATGAGGTTGCAAATATTTGCTTCAGTGTTGACTGCAGAAAATCTGGGAATTTCATTAGTTTACTTTCCATGAGTCTATTAACTCTGGGAAGGTTCAGCTGAATTAGGCTAAGGGGGAGCAATTGCAGAGGGAGAACTGGAAACTAAAACTTAGCATGGATGGTGAATCCCCTACCCGGAGCCAGTGCTGCTTGCCCTTAGGAGACCCAGCTTCCTCTGTGGCTACTTGGGACTAGTAATAATCCCTTCCAGCTGGCTGATCTGCCCCATGCAGCGGCATGAAAGTATTACAAGTTTGTATTACTGGGTTAGGTAATCACGTCCTCATAGGGTTACACAAGGTGAGTTGGTAGCTTGTTAGTGTTCCTGCTCCTATCTTTCCTTTGTCATTTGAAGTGGGAGGAAATCAGAGATTGTGTTTACATTTCAGTTACCTTGACAACCCATTTTACTTTCTTCTGGGACATAATACATGATAGTTTTTAAGACTTAAACTAATAAAACCACAAAAGCTTGAAATTCATTGCTTTCCAAAGTGTGCTAAATCTACCCTGTGAGCTCTTCTTCTGTAGTCTGGTTGGACTCTTTCAAGAATTGTCAGGTTTGTGCTTTTAAGGTCTCTCTGCTGGTTTTGAAAAACAGATTGTTCTCACTGTTACAGCACTAGATCTGAGCATTTAAACTGATACGGCACCAATTTCAGATAATCAAAGATACAATGTTTGAGTTGAGCCTAACACTAAACCTCACTGGAAGGCTCTTTACTGTCCTTTATGAAGGGGGAGGTAGAGGTGTCCTTTGAGGAGGGAATCACCTGATTTCGGAGGCAGATAATTATGTGTGCTTCAATCTAGTATTCTTCCATAACTATTGGTAGCCCACCTTGGTGAGATAGGATATGTAATGGTGACATGTCTTTGGTTTTAGACTACTTAGGAATATGTTGCTTCACACAGTCTAAGGTCAAAGTCAGCAGTGCCTAGCTACTGCAAAGCTAATATAATTCTTGAAGAATTTAATCTACTCTGTCATTCAATAGCCAGGAAAGTGTCTCATTACTGACAAGGAGCCAAGGGTGTAAAACCGAGCATTCTTAAAATAAGTCCTTTTAAAATTAAATCTGTATGCTGACATATCAGCAGCAACAACAAAACCCCTCTATCTTGAAGATAGAATGTCAGGTGGTACTTATATAAGGAATTCAAAACTAAGAATGTGCACATTTCGCCCAGTTTTATTTATTGGAAAATGAGAAATGAGACTTTTGGATTCTTTTCTGACATTGCCAATCACACACTGATCTACATAATAGTTGAATTTTGAAAATGAAACAAAGAATTCTGAATTCAGGTCCCCTCCTTACAACAGCACCTGTAAACCCCTTCGAAAACAGAGTCCTTCTTTTCTTCCCTCCAGTCCTCAAGAATATAAACTATGTACATCTGGGATACAGTAAAGAATCAGTAAAAATAAATTGAGCTTTACAGATGCTTTTCTTCTGAGATTCCTCTTTACTATATGTACTACTAATCTTTCTGTCAGTACATGCTTTTATTATTTAAGGTTTGTGTATACATTGTATACTAACATAGGCCATGGTTCTTAGTTCTACATTATTGATTTGTTTATTGCTCACAACCAGCTCTCAGAAGTGGACACTGTTACTTGTCCTCATGACAGTTGCAAACTGAGGTAGAGAAAGGGTAAATGATGTAGCTAAGGCCCACGGTGGTACCATGCAGCAGTCTCTGTGGACTCCCCTGTGCTTCCTAAGTTAACTCTCAAGTATAACCATCCCCACTTTTCCTGAGAATCACAAAGAAATGAGACTAGCTATGTCTTCCCATCTTCCCTTCTCTCTACTTCCCTTGACCATGCTTAAGTTTCAGAAAAGTGACTTGAGTTTGGAATATAAAGTAACAAGGATAGGATCATGACTCATTCATCTGGGCCCAGGTTTGAGGTGAAGCCATTCTCACAGTGCTATTTAGCATAAGCCCCATTACGTGGGCAAGACTGGGACTTCTAGCCCTAGGCCCCAGCGTGTATCAGGCAGCCATCTATATAATCTAATTCAGGGCATCTTAAATCTGTATGTACATATGAATTGGCTGGATTTCCTGTTAGGATGCAGATTCTGATTCATTGAGTCTAGTGTAGGGCCTCAGATTCTGTTTCTATCAGACTTCCAGGAAATGAGAAGGGCTAGTTTTGTAGAGCAAGGCTGGAGGAACCCTGTGTTTATGCAGAGCCAAGCCTGATATTCCAAGTACCATCTTGCCTGGATAAGGCCGAATTCTTAACCTGGAGCCCCGAGGGAAACAGAACGCATTCATAAAACATACACTAAGATACTGGAATTTTCACAGAGACAAGAAAGCTGAAGACAGAAAGAGAGAGAAGCTAACAGTAAATGAAACTTGGTACCTCCAAAATGAAGAATGTGCCTCATTTCCACATGGGAGCTGAAAAGCTTGCCCCTAATGATAGAAAAGCTAATTGTAGAGTGTCTCTGGTGACATTGCTACAAAAGTGAAAAATGGAATAGCTTTCTGTATGAGTTGAAATGAAATTTCACAAAGAACCTATGCTACCGGTCCTGAAGACTCTCAAAAGTAACCCCTAGAACTCAAATTTCTCAGCTTCCTCAGGATCTCTTTTCTTCACTTCTATCTGATGTGTTTATATTGATATCACAAGAACAAGTGTTGGGATACCATTTTGTGGTGTACAAAATAATCTCACAGTACCTCCTTTGACTCTAATAATTACTCCAGAGTTTTTTATAGATGTGTCAGACCCCCAGTGAATCAAGCGTACGAGTGACAAGAGCTGGGTGTGGGCCCACGGACCAGAGCATGATGTTTCCTGCTGTTTGTACTGGGCCTGATTGCTAGAATAAACATATGCTAGCTGACAATTTAAATAATGTACCC
The DNA here is from genome assembly GCA_004027595.1 of Dinomys branickii. Taxonomy (NCBI): domain Eukaryota; kingdom Metazoa; phylum Chordata; class Mammalia; order Rodentia; family Dinomyidae; genus Dinomys; species Dinomys branickii. Next base: position 24,743 of record PVLD010005702.1, read on the forward strand.
ATTTTCGCTGCTCAGGAAGAGGCAACTAGATGAGTTTGTTTAAAAAATTTTTTTCTTTTCATTGAAGTATCGTATCGCTTCTCGGCCTTTTGGCTAAGATCAAGTGCATTGAAGTATCGCATACAAACAGAATAAGTACAAATTGCATCAGTACAGTACAATGAACTTCCATACAGTAAATCTACCTATTTAGTCTTAAAACAGGTCAAGCAAGAAAGCAACACTAGCCTCCTGAAACCTCCCCTTGTACCTTCTAATCACTTCCTTGTGTACAGAGGTCACTGTACTGGCTTTTCAAATTACAGGCCATTTTTTCTAATTTTGAATATTTATGTCTGCAAACTCATATTTTGTATTCTTTCATGTCTGACTTTCCAATTTTGTATTTATTTTTAATTGGCAAATAAAAATAGTATATATTTATTATGGACAATATGTTTTGATGTATGTATATATTATAGAATGACTAAATCAATTATCATATGTATTACCTCATATCTCTGTTGAGTATACTTAAAATCTACTTTCTACCAGTTTTAAGTATGCAATACATTGTTGTTAACAGCACTGTGTTGTACAATAAATCTATACTTATTTTTCCTCCTTAACTGAAATTTTACATTATTTGGCCAACATTTCCTGTATCTTCGCACCCAAAGCTCTTCCCAGGCACTGTTTTACTGTTACTGTGAGTATGAAAGTCTGACTTCTGTCCCTTGGTTTTGTTCATGAGAGTCATCTAGACCATGTATGTAGCAGTTGTTTATCCATCTTTGTTGTCAGATGATAGTCCTTCTGTGAACACACTGTAGTTACTGAGGGTAGTATTGGAGCTGTTTCTCATTCCAGGAGAATAATGTTGCTATGAACATTTATGCATGTATTATTGGTGAATATAGTTTTGCATTTCTGTTTGTGTTTGCATATGTACAACTGCTGAGTTTTAGTAGGTAGTTTTCCAGGGTCATCATTTATACTTACATGAAGTGTAAATCAGATTTCCATTGCTGTACATGAGTATGATAAGCCACTTTTTCACTTTAGTCAGCCTGATGTTTGCATATGGTGCTATCATTGTGGTTTTAATATACATTTCTCTGTCACTGTCTGAAGTTTACCTCCTTTGCACATGCGTGTTGACAATATCTTACAAAGTTCCTATTCAGATCTTTTGCTTACTTTTCCATTATGTGTGTTTTGCTTTCTGCTTTTATATTTTTATTTTTACTTTGGTATTACCTTATTTTAAAATGAGAGTTACAAGGAATGTTTGTGAAAAGCATTGAACTGTATAGTCATGGGGATTAGCTGTCACTGATGCGTGCTTTCATCCTTTATGTTTTGGGAGAGGGTATAATCAGGGGTGGTTTGTCGAGTCATAAAACTCTTTAGCAAGGAAATTTCCTGAAGAGTTTGAGCCTGAGTATGTGACCTACACAACAGTAAAATTATGAGGCCATTTGAAATCCTAAAATCATTTAACCTACAGACAAGTTTGCCTTTTACAGAAGTAACTCTGGAAGATAGCAAAAGAATAACTGAAAAAAATTCATTTAATTATTGGAATTACTTTTTCTTAGTGCTGAGATTAAACACAGTGTAGGTAAGCTCTCTACTATTGAGATCTTGCCTGGATAAGGGCTAATTCTTAACCTGGAGCCCCGAGGGAAACAGAACACGTTCATAGAACATACACTAAGATACTGGAATTTTCACAGAGACAAGAAAGCTGAAGACAGAAAGAGAGAGAAGCTAACAGTAAATGAAACTTGGTACCTCCAAAACGAAGAATGTGCCTCACTTCCACATGGGAGCTGAAAGTCTTGCCCCTTATGATAGGAAAGCTAATTGTAGAGTGTCTCTGGTGACATTGCTATAAAAGTGAAAAATGGAATAGCTTTTAATTTTACTTTGAGATGGGGGTCTTACTAAATCGCTCAGGTTGGTCTCTAACTGGTAGTGCTTACCTCATTCTCCCCAGTAATTGGGACTATGGGTGTGCACTACCAAATTCAGCTTTCAAGTTGCTTTGAGTAGACATTATTTTGAATATTATTAGTTGGTTTCAAAATGAGCTGTGAGCGTGTACATGATGTAAGGAAACAGCACCTCTCAGAGCCCCATGAATTAGAGGGGGGAAAGAAACATTGTAAGACTTGCCAGTAAAAGGTAGGGAGCCGGAGCTTCCTTTCTTTGGTGAAAATGAAAGACAGTATAGGACAGAGGAAGGTAACATTTCATGGTCTCTTTACTCTGTGTAGTTACCTATGAGGCACTCACCGTTTGGAGTACTTTCATTTTATGTATGAAAAGCCAGATGTTTAGAAAGACAAGGAGAATATGATTTAGGAGTTAAATATATCTGTCTACCTTTTCCTGTTTCCTCTCCTGCCTGTGTTAGTCAGCTTTCCACTGCTGTGACAAGGCACCTGCAATAAACAACTTAAAAGGAGGGAAGGTTTATTTCCCTTCACAGTTTCAGAAGTTTTAGGCCACAGTCACTTGAACCTATTGGGCTGGGTCTGTGGTAAAGCAGGATGTCATGGTGGGAAGTGGTGACAGACCAAAGCTGCTTACCTACCAGTATCTTCCACCTCCCAATAACACGTCTTCTGGGGTCCAAACCTCAACACACAAGCCTTTGGATCCAAACTGTGACACTACCCCTCCTCTGACAAGTGTCAGAGAAATCACAAACTCTGCTGCATCCCCCAAATCGTGCACTAATGGGTGATGTCTGTATTCTGCACTGTCCTTTTATAGAGCCCTGAGAATCGTGGGACTTCTGCTGGCTGGCAGTCCATGGGGAGGAGAGTCCTTGGGGGCCTGAGTCTTGCTCCAGATCACACGTGTTCTTCCCAGACGTGACTCCCAGGGCCTTGTTGTGTGTGTGTGTGGGGGGCTCTTCAGGGCTTTTCAGTGTCCTGCCAGAACTCATCAGCTGACCTGTGAACCTTGTTCTGTTTGCCCCTTTTCCTTGCTGACTGACAAACAGCCATCCGGATGATACTTCATATCATGGCAGTGAATAGTCTCACTGTGGAAAAATGTATTTCTGTGTAGAAAAGAGTCTTTTCTTGGGTAGAATTTATATAAAGTTTGACTATAGAGGCAGAGTATTGCTGAGTCCTTTAATTTTTCCCTCACTGCTAACCTTAAGAGAAAAGAACTCGCTACTCTTCCTGGAGAAACAGTGGGTTATTGTCTTTAGTATATAGTGAAGACTTTCAAAAATTGGGCCTGCAAAGAAACTCTAGGCATGTTACTTTCTGATGCATACAGACCTTAGGGTCATTCGGCTGCTTCTGAGAAGAGAATATATTTGACTATTCCAAAAGAGGACTTTATTTCTCTCTTCCTGGATCGTGGACTCCAAGAAGCTGGCCCTCTTCACTGGGACTATTGTCTCAATACTGAGTACATGGAAAGCAGAGCTACAGCTTGTTTGTCCAGCTCACCGTGTGAACTAAGACACTTCTGGGCATCTCTTGAGACCCCAGTGTAGTGGTTTCTTCATTGGGTAGTTCCTTTATTTTAACACTTTGAGTTCTGCACAGTCCATGGCAGGGTACCCAGTGGTGGGCGACTGGGTACCCACATTTCCTGTACCGATTAAACTTTTATTTCAAATATTTTCATGTATTTTTCCTTGGATAATATGAGGCATCTGAGGGAAAAGTCTGTGGACAGTTTTATGCACGCTTCCCTTGGTAAGATGTTTGTTTTTATACCACACTGAATTCCTGTAGAGGATTCCAGAGCCGGTGTGAAAAGCCTGGTGTTCCCAAGGAGCTAAAGAGCAGGTGTCGCAGCGGTATGAATACCTGGTGCCCCTGCCTTAGCCAGTTTTCCTATCAGATCTTATTATCCTATGCACCCGTACAGGTTGCACGCATCAAATTTGCCCTGGGCTGGGGCACATTTCAACTTACTGCCCACCTCCTGCCAAAAGAAAAGGATGTGTAAATAGTGCTTTGTATTTTGCATTTTATGGTGCAGTGAATTAACACAAGATATATATTGTGATAGGCATAGTAAAGGACCGCCTACATCTGTATGTTTTGACAGGGTGTAACAAATCACTATTTCTGGACTGTGACTAGGAGGTAGGTCTGGCCCCTGTGTCCGCTTTACACAGGTGCAGTAAACACTGTCTCCCTGTGGACTGGCTGTGTTGCCTTACAGACACAGCTTACAGGTACAACTCTGCAGTTCTGTTTTCCTGAGAAGTTTTCTAAGAAGCTTTTTTAATAAGCCTCTTGGTTTGGGAATAAAGAGCTCACTTGAGTCAATACCTGAGAGTTCCTCAGTGTGATATTAATTATATTATTGCTAATAAAAGCACATATGTAGTGTGCTGGGAGCTATGCTAAGGACATGGTATGTATTTTTTTCAGTTCTCTTATGTGCTGTCATTAGCCTCATTATTGAATCAGAAACCAAAGCTCAGAGAAGTTGTCCCTTGGCCCTAGGGTCTGCGGTGCAACCGTATGACTCCTGAACACTATATTGCGCTGTGCAGGTGCAGTGAGCGATTGTTGGAGTGTGTGGTCAGGAACTGAGTCGGTTCTGAGAAGTTGAAGATCAAAAAAGGGAAGACCGGACACCCATTAACAGAAACTGTACCCATACAAGCAACTTAGGCATTTTACATATTCTCAGCTTAGGTGAGGGATGGGGAAATAAATGAATTGTAGCTGATTTCAAAAAGAAACAGGTTATAGTCCTTTCCTCCTTCCTTGATAGGTACCATGTCTCAGTGCTATCTTGGGGTAAAGAGACTCTGAAAGAGTGCCAGGGAAGCATTTCTATAAAAGGAAAGAGTTTGGGTTTAAAACCCTCCTGGGACATTTATTTGTCTTTTCAGGGATGCCTTTTAAATTTTGTTTGTATTAAACTTACCTTTGTCGTTTGTTCATTCGGCAGAAGCACCTCCTGTAAGGGACTAATTTCCACAGTGAGGAAAACAAGACAACTACTTTATACAATAAAAGTCTGCTCATAAAAATAATTGCATAAAATCTCAGACAACCACTGCTCTAAGGGCCTCATGAGGGTACAGGTTCAAGGGGATTTGGCCTACGAAAGGAAGTTGGGATGGCTTTGCTAAGGAAGTGAAGTGACTGGGATTTGAAAGACACGGAGGGAGGGAATAGCGTTGCAGAGGAGGTAGAATGTGGAAAGACTGGTGGAAGGGTCGCTGGTGTGAATAAAGGACAGAAGGCCCGTGTGGCTGGTGGCTTAGGATCGTATGTATGAGAGTCTTTTCTCAAGAGTCACAAAGATTTCTAATGTGGATTTGAAGCGACCAAGTTGAAAAGATTTACTTTAGCTACAGTAAAGACAAATGGACTGTAAGTGGTGCAGGGGACAACGTGGACAATGTGGATGGACTCACGCTATGGTTTATATCTAGATGACCCCCTAATGCCTCATGTACTCATGGGAGGGGTGGTCTCCGGGAGGTGGCTGGATCACGGGAGGTGCTTCTCAGAGGATGAACCCATTGATGGGTTTATTGCTAAATGTGGTGGTGGGAGGTGAAGCCTGGTCAGAGGAGGTGAGTCACTGGGGGCATGACCTTCCCGCCTCTCCGTCCTTTACTACTCCCTGGTGCCACCCATGAGCTCTGTCTTCTGCTGTGGCTTCTGCCCTGCCACTCTGCCTTGGAGTCAGCCAATCATGGACTGAAACCTCTGGAAACTGAGCCAAAATAAACCCCTCCTCCTTTAAATTGTGAGTGTCAGGTATTGTGTTGCATTGGTGAGAAACTAACTGAGGAAACCATAGAAATTTCTCCGGTGGTTTAGGAGGAAATAATAATCTGACCAGGATGGTAACGGTGGAGAGAACTGATTGCTCTATAGAGGAACAGGAAAAGGTGATATGACTGGATGTGGTGACGGGCTGGAAGTGTGGGAGGAGAAGGAGGGCGGCACCAGACATAGCTCCTTGGTTTCTAGCTTTTGCAACTGCCTGATGGTGGTTCCATTCTATGGACATTGTCATGTCTCCCCCAAGTATGCTATAAGCTGTTTGATAGCAGGATCTCTTTCTAATTTAAATGTAAATCCAAGGGCTGGGGATATAGCTCAGTGGCACAAGTGTCTGCCTGGCAAGCGTGAGGTTCTGAGTTTGATTCCTGGTACAGGAAAAAAAAATTTAAATGTAAACCCTTAAGGTGTCAACCTCAGTACTTAGTTCACGTTTATTAAATGTGTTTTATTTAAATGTGTTTGACTTTTATTAAATGTGTTCTATAGAAAGGAGTTTCTGTAGGAAGATGTCATAAGTGCTTGGTGAGAAACAGTGGTTAGTGTGTCAATTAGGATGGGTAGAGAAGAGAAATGTAGCATACTGAAGTAACCCCAGAGACATTTAGCCATACAGAGATATGCTTTCAGTGTCAGGAAGCATTCCCACTTTGTTGCATCTTCCATTTCTTAGAATGTATATTTTTCCATACATGCTAGATTCAACCTTTTTGATACTAACCTTCTCCATCTGTAAGACGGGGCTAATTGTACTAACCTTATGGGGTGGCTCTAGGGTTACATTTGATTACCTTGCGAAATGCGAAGGGTGTTAGATTAATTGGAGGAGTCAGCCAGTCTGTGTGTCTTTCCCCTGTACTCCTCCCACTACAAGTGGGCAGTGTTGCTTAAAGGACGTGGGCTCCATGAGGAAACTTGACTCTTGGAAGATGAGATGTCTCTCTTGGGTGAGTGCTCATGCATAGGTAAGCTAGCTCTTTTCTTTCTTTCATTATTTCTTTGCTCGTTTAGTAAATATTATTATTTTATATCTATAAATATTCTTTATCATTTATCAATCTATAAAATGATGAGACAATGAGTGAGTTTTGGTTGACGTGGTTCTAAAGAAGGGAGAGAAGAGTAAAAAGATAGGTTAGACCTCATTTCTTTTTTGTAGTAAGACTTTTTCAGATTTTTGGACCTGGGGTGCTCAAGGCAGGTCCCAACCCCAAGGCTGGGATTGTTTTGAGGACAAATGATTTCTTACTTTCAATCTTCAGGGTGGAGAGTTGTGCAGTGATGGGGTTCCCCATCAGCCTTCCCAAGATTAGGAGGATGATGCAGTGTGGCCATTCCCACTGGGAGCTGGTCCCCAGGGGTCCTGTCTCCCTGTGAAACAGCTGGGGATCTTGTTCCAAATGACTCATCTGTGTTTGGTCTGTTTTCCTCTTGTTTGACTTTATTGTCTTATTGGTGTTTATATTTCAGTCCTCTTTTTCCCTGTCTCTGTCATATCTCCATAGCTTCACACATTCTAGAAAAGTAATGTATTCTTTTGTGTTTTCTACCATGGTATTCTCACTATCTTTTCTGTGCTCTACTTCCTGTTCAGTTCAGTGATACCATTGTCCATTTCAGCATTTGGGTGGAAGCAGTTCATTTCCTAGATTCTTTCTTAGTATCCAAGGTGACCTTGTGATATTTCCATGCTATCATGCTGGTCTGTTGGCCTAGAATGCCACTCATACATATGTTGCTCTGTTAAAATAACAAGAGATCATGGGAAATAACAGTACATGCCAGCTGGGCATGGTGGCACACACCTGTAATTCCACCACTTAGGAGGCTGAGGCAGGAGAATCGTTGGAAGTTCGAGACCAGCCCGGGCTACAAAGTGAGTTCATAGCCAGCCTGAATTGCATAGAGAGACCCTGTCTCAAAAAGCCAATAAAATAAAATAAAATAACATAAAATAAACAACAGGACATGCCGAATTATCTTTGTTTGTCTGAGACATTAAGATATAGAGAATGAAGTGAAACATATCTTGGCAAGTACATATAGACATCTTTCAACAATCTTTTGTATCACTCAATCACTTTTATTTCATAAATTGACATTTGAAAAAAAAAGTTTACTCTGGGTTAAGATGGTTATTGCAGATTTATTCTCTTCTACCTTTATTTTCTTTGCTTTTAAAAGCTGTTAGTTTTTAATTGAGATGAGGAATTTGTCCTTGAATTGCTATGATCTGTCTGCATCTGACTCATTGGCCCCCACTTCCTCTTTACACAGAAGAAGAAAATCCTGTTGCCATATAACATGCTCTTTATATCTAATTACTGGGACTTAAATTAAGTGTTATGAGCATTTCCTGACACTTTATATGACAATTAATTTGACACATCCAGATTTGTTACACAAAGTCAGAGTGAAAGATCACAAGTTCAAGGACCTACATTGAGGTGATACAGATAGGACAGTGGGTTTTAACAAAAATTCAAGCTCTTCCTGTTGGAAATTCAGCCAGATTAGACATAAAATGTGGGACCACTTCAAAATTATGTGCTCATACACACAAATAATACTGCCAAGTTCAAAATATATATTATTTATAGAGCCGTAAATCTTTACATTAATTTTAAAACAAGAGAAAGCCATTGCCCGGTTCTCCCACTGTACTGAACCAATTAAAGTTTTGATTCCTATAAAGCAAGAAAACATGTCTCAGAGAAAATGACCTTAAGCTGAAAGTTAGATTTTAAAATGAAGAGTCTTAGAAATATCCTAAAGTTCTAGAAAACACAATGCACTTATGCATCAAAAGATTGCAATCCAGAGTTCTAAACTTATTACTGATTCACTGTAGAAGTGTATTGTCACCCGCAGTTTCCCCTCCAAACAGAGGTACGTGGAAAGATGGAAGAGTGACAGGAAGGAAAGACAAAAGGGTTCATTACAATATAAGACTTTTTTCCTGCCAAAAACAGTGGATTTTGCGATACAGACAAAATAGCAATTTCAGAAAGAACTTTAAATGCCCAAGAGGAGGGATAACATACCCAAAGACTCTGTCTGTCTTTGTCATGCTGTGATGTTTAGACTGACATTGATGCTGTGTGTAATGTGGTCTACGATCTAACTGTTTTCCTTTAAAAACTGTCTGTTTAAGACAGGAGACACATGGGCCCTTGTCCAGCGCAGCATGCATTTGCTTTCTGTGTTGCCTCTCAGGATGAAGTACCCTTGAGAAAATAATGTCCTGTTCTCAAGCTTATGGGTTTTAAATTAATTTGGCAATACTGCCTCCAACTCAAAAGGGCAAGAGACTAGTTGTTAGAGTCCACAGGACTTGTGGTGAAAGGGGGCCAGGTGAACAGTTGAGGGAAGTGGCCAAGCTCCATCAGGGAGTGGATGTGCATTTTGGCTCTCTGCTCTTTCAACTGCCTTACACCCTTCCTTTTCCTCTCCACAGGGCAGGGTGTTGTCCCAGGTGCTGGGATCAGACAGGCATGGAAGACTAGACTCTGGGGACTGGGGCTGTTCACCTTTGCTTCTCCAGCCTATTGGCCTGCTTCATCCCTTTTTTAGAGCTATAACTGCCCACTGCCATTGTATACTATCCTGAAGGCCCTCAAGTAACCCTGTTCATCTATCATCTATATTGGCTTAATTCACTAGACCTAGTCAAGGAACACCACGTCTTTGAAATCTTTCTAAATCACCAATCATCTACTTAAGACAGTTGATTTGTTCCACTTCTGTGCTATGTGCAGTTTATCTTCAAGCATGATTATTTACTTTCATGTCTAGTCTGAAAGAGAGATGATTGAAGGTGTGGCATGTGCATTTTATACCTAAGCTGGACAGAATGGATGCTTGGAGAGTAAGGCATACTCAGGGAGATAAAGAAAAAATTCATTTCTAGCTATAGAATTGAGAAACGTTCTAAGTGGTCAAGAGGGTTGTTTCTGCTACTTTCTTACATGATCCATGGCATTTTTCTTTCATAATAGAAACCAAGTGATTAGAAGAGATGAGACTGTATGATCATCTCTGCTTTTAAAGATTAATTGAAAGATCCAGTTCTTGATACATAAAAACGGGATGATAATCTTATGAGGTAGGTCCTACTATTAATGTGCAGATTGAGACTTTCAAAGAGCTCAGCTCCTTGCTTTGCTGTGGTGAGGGTTGAGTTGGTGAATGGTACCAACTGATATTGGCTTTCAATGTATGAGAGAGTCAAGTTGTATCTAACATAAGTGTTCTGCAACAGAATTCTCACCTGAAATAAGAATTTTTAGATGTGTAAGTAACAACACGGTGGGTATCTAGGTGCTAGAATTCATTGGAAAGGGGATTTTGCATTCTCTTTTCCCTTCTACAGTAGTTATTTTCTGACAGGAGAACACCTATCAGTTTTTCACGAAAACTTTACTCCTGATAGCACTTGGTTCTAAAGGAAATTTTTCACCTGAGGTATTATGTGGGAGTCTTTCTTATTTAGAAAAATGTATTTATATATCTATACATTGCCGGTACTGTTTTGATAAGAAAAAAATCAGGTTGGTCTGGGATAGATTGATTTTTCCTTGTGAATGCTATATTTGTATGTGCACATTTCTTTTCTTACCAGTGGAGAGTCATTTAGAAATCAGTGCTATGAGTAGCTCCTACCAATATTTATTTATGTAGGCATGCATAGTACGCAGTCACTCATTCATTCGTTTTCTACTCTATCACTACTTTTCTTACCTAGAACTTTAGTGCTGATCAGTGATCTAAGAGGCTACTATAATTGCCAGTGACAGTGACCATGTCTATGAACCTATGAACCTCAAATTCCCAGAATGCTTTATAACCTGTCTATTGCTGTTTGGATGTGCAGCTACCTTTTTCTTCTTGCCTAAATAAGGGCCAGTTCTGTATAGTGAATTCTAAGCAGAGCATGAACAGTGTGAAAGACTTAGGTACATAAGGTGTCATGGACTTACCATTTTTGCTAACTCCTAAATCAGAAGGCTTTGAAAGCTCATTTGGTGCCAAGATCAGACTTAAATGAATTCAAATCTATTTCTGTTCTTATCTTATTTTGTGTGGTTGTTTGTAAGTTTGGTAGCAGCCTTATTGTGGTGTTGAATATGGGGTCCTGATCTAGACCCCATAAGGAAAACATCAAGTATATGTATCCTGTTACCTTTCTAATATGTCAAAAATACTGAATTCCAAAATACATCTGTCCTTAGGGTATTTGGATAAAAGATATGGACCCATCATATCTTTAATAGAGCTTCTTAAACCTTTTTTCATTTGAAAAGTTCCTTTAGAGATCAACTTCTTGCCCCTATTTTAGTGGTATTCAAATGAAGACCTCCCTTGCCTGTCCCGGAACATTCACTGAGTCGCCCCAGGTTGGGCCTTATACTGTGTATTGGGACTACTGGTAAGAATTAAGAATCATCTCTCTTTGCCCTATAGAAGCTCAGAGTTTCATGATAATATGAAAGGTGCTTAAGTAGCAGCCTGCTGAGTCCTAAGTGGTAGGATAATCACAGCCAGAAACTTCCTCAAAAACGCAGGGCAAAGAAGTAGAGAAGAGAATGCGATCAGGGAGCAGCCATGTATTTGCTAGGGTCTTTGAAAAACAAAGGTAGAGATGAGGGTGCAGTAGAACCAGATTTTGCAGGCCCTTATCTACCAAGAGAAGCGATTAAATATTCATCTTTTAGCCATGAGGTGTCTTTAAGGCCAGGAATGGAATGCTTGGGTTTGAATCTTAGAAAGAATGCTACGGCCTCAGCCTAAGTAACCACAACGTAAGTCATTGCAGCATTCTGGAGAAGAGGGCCTTTTACTAGTATCCAAAATGATACCTGAGGTGGTTAGGGCTTTGGGGTTTGCAAATTGATTGAGTTCTTTGTGGTTGTGGTTGTGATTTGGGTCTGGAATGTCCCCTCCCACAAAGCCTCATGGACTAAAAGTGAGGCTCCATGTTAAGAGGTGGCAGTGGATGGTAAGGGCAGGTCACCGGAGGCATGATATGGAAGGGTGTGTTTCCCTCCCTGGCTCGTCCTTTCTTTCTCTGCTTCCTGGCTGTCAGGACCTAAGCAACTTGCCTTAGCAGCAGCCCACCTTGGCAGCAACCAATCTGTATGCCATTCTGTCTTAGATCCAGCTGTTGTTGGATTATAAGAGTGAACCAAAATAAACCTCTTCCCCTTTAAGCTTTGGGTGTTGGGTATTTTGTTCCAGTGAGGAGGAAAGTGACTAAGGCTGCAGCCCTGGGGATGGGGAGGCAATAAATACAGAAACAGGTTCAGAGATGTTATTTGTCTAAGATCATATAGAGGAACTGGCTACAAGTCTTCTAATTCTCCACAGAGCACTGCTTGGGCATGATGTGAAAGTATTTTAATAAGCCGTCCAGTTACTAAGAATAATTAAAGATAATCTATCAACTACACAACTTTTCTATTTGTATCTATTGATTAGACTGTCAACTCCTTAAGGACTGGATGTCTTAAATTTAACACAAAGATTCACAGTTGCTCCGCGAAGAATTTGCTAAACTGTTTCTTCTCTAGAGCCAGCACAAGGCTGGGAGGAAACAGCATTTATGAAAATAGAGGGCACATTATTTTCATTATTACGTATCTTATGTGCATTCATTACTCAGTTTTTATCTTTAAAACACTGCTGTAGGTGCTATGGGGAATAAAAATATCTAGTAAGCCAACTAGATTTAAATAAAATAAACCTTGCCATGGATCAAGTCTATCTGTCTTATTGAGATTCCATATAACACAATTCATGCCTTTTGCAACAAATTTCTTTTAATGAATGTTGGCTGTTGGAATCAGAAGGCCTCCTGCAAAGGCTGATTAGAACTATTAGGCTTACACATTTGTTTCACATTAATTTATTCAGCACTTAGGTATAATATGGCAACGTTTCAAATGGGTATATGAAACAAACAAACCAAAAATCATTAAGTGGACATAGTTCATTATAAAAGAGACTTTTAGCTTCACTAGAAGCCCAGTAATAACACTTCATAAAGTAAAAATCATCTGTAAATCATATTTAAAATTAACTGCAAGTTTTTGTGTCAACCTGCCCCCTGTAGATGAGTTAGAACTGAAATTAATGATGCAGTCATTTTCTTACACACCTGGCATAACGTTTATGCAGCAGTATTCCTAGGCTAAGAATTAAAGTCAGATTCCAAGTTATTCTGAGTCTTAGAATCCATGTTCACTCATTTATGATTTCCTTTCTGACCTTTTTTATTAGAAAGGCTTTTGGGTCCCAGAAGGAACTTTGGAGATTATTCAGCTCCAGGAGCTGGAGGAGTACAGGGAGTGGATTAAGAAACAGAGCTCACAGATTCAAGTCCATTATTAAACTGACTTTATCTTTGGGTAACCTGTGTGTTAGTCACTTTTCTTGTTGCTGAGACAAAACACTCGACACCTAAACTTAAAAGGGAAAAGGTTTACTGAGCTCACAGTTTGTAGAGGTTTTAGTCCATCATTGCTGGCTCCAAGTTAAGGTGGCAGGACAGACAGAGAAACCATTCATGTAGAAGACAGCAAAAGTAATAAGCAAGGGAACACAACAGCGTTTTTCTGCCTGTGTTATCTTTTCTAGGCTACTCTGGGTGGATAAGCGCTCCCGCCCTTAATCCTGGTGCCTTTGAGTTTAGCATTATGCTACAAATCAATTCCAGTATCACACACTCCAGACCTAGCCACCTATGAAAAAGCCAAACCTATGGACAAATGAGGCTTTGGGGGATATCTAAATACAAGCCATAACATGCTACAGCTGTGTCCCCCAAAACTTATCCATACTCCTTCATGAAAGAGGCATTTAGTCCATCTATGAGTTGCCAAAGTCATGACAGTTTCAGCAGTGCTGAAAGTCCAAGTGCAAAGTCTACTCTGAGATTTAAGGCAAGTTCTTAGCTTCTGTATCCCTGTACAAATGAAAAGAAAGTTAAAACACTTAAAACATTCAGTGGTATAAGATAGACATTTCCATTCCAAAAGTTATAAACAGGTGATATCAAGCAATGGGACCAAGGCGAATTAAAAATCCAGCGGGGCAAACCTTAATCCCCACAGTTCCACTTCCAGCACCTACAACAGTCTATGGCAAGTTGTGAACTCCAAAAATCTTTGGTGGCTCCACCCCTAGGACACTTTTGATGGCTGTAGCTCCTATGGCTTCTTTCTTTGGCTAACTTTGCTCACTTCTTACAACTTTCCTTAGATAATCCATGTTCCTGATTTCTCCAACCTTCTGGAGTCTCCACTGCACACTTGGCTTCACACTCAGAGCTTTACACACTGCCTTCTCATGGGGACACTGCCTGGCCTCCCAGGCCTTCTTATGAAGTATGGTTGGAAGGCTTCCTGACCCTACAACTCTTGCATTCTGCATGCACCGAAAACCAGCACCAAGTGGATGATGCCAAAGTCTGCTGCCAGTGGGAACAGTAGCCAGCCTTTCTTCTCTCTTGGCTGTAGGGGTCCACGCCTGTGAACTGAATCCCAAGGAACAACTTCTCTTGCCCACTGCCATTCTGGAACGTGGTGCTCTGGGGCTTTCTTCTCAAAGCAGTTTTGCAATATTGAAACTAAAAGTTGGAGTCCTGTTGTTTCTTGTGATGCCCTCAGGCCATCTTTTCTATTCTCCCGTTCCTTCTCAGTAATCAAGATCTCCTCTGCTCTATCTTTGCAGCCCAAAGCTTGACTGGAGCTTTGTTTCTGGCCAAATTCAAAACACTTGGCTCTTGATTCTCAACATAGATCTGGCGAAAGCCCCTAATCATAGCCATGCCACTGCCTAAACATTAGACTGTCTTAAAATTGAAATTCCTTCTGCAAGATTAATTAGTCCACCACCCTTAATCTCAGTCTCAGGTAAAGTCTCTGGATACAAGGCAAAATGTAGGCAACCTTTCTGCCAAGTTGTAACACACATTGTTTGGAGTCCAACAGTCAGTGTAGTCCTTTTTCCCACCAGAAGCCTCCCAAGCCTGGATTTCTTAGTTCTGACTAGTCTCCCTAATCTAAGTATAGCCTCAGACATTACAGCTCTGCTTTTTCAGCCAGCATCTCTGAACCATTCAAAACTTCCCACAACTCAGTCCTGCGTACTCCTGAATCACATGGTCAGTTATAGTCAAAGCAATGACTTCACTTTTGGTACTAAAGTATGTCTTAGGTACTTTCTTCATAGCTGAGACAAAATACCCATCATCCAAAGTCAAAGGGAGAAAGGTATATTGAGCTCACAGTTTGTAGAGGTTTCAATCCATTATTGATAGCGCCAAGAAAAGGTGGCATGACAGACCAGTGTCACAGGGGACAATCAATTAGCAGACAGCAAAAGCAACAAGAAAGGGACCATGAGAGAGTCTCGCTGCTCCGCACTCACACCTTCAATCCTGGTACCCCTGAACCTAGAATTGGGGAATGAATCCATTCTAGTGTTACAGACTCTAAATCCAGCCACCTCTGAAAAAGCCCCACCCATGGCCTCTTGGGGCTTTGAGGGGACATTTAAAGATGAGCCATAACCACCTGTGCCCCTCCAGTCCCATACCTGTGTAACAAGCCTTCTGATGTTTTCCACAAACTCTAAGGTGTACATGTTTGCTTGCTTTGCATTTTAACATATCTGAAAACAAATGTGTTTTATGGTGTGCTGTATGTTATAGTTTAACTTATTTTTTATTTCATGGAAAAGGGTAAAACAAAATTTCATAACAAAATCATAGGAGAATAACAAGAGTTAATACATCACATATTGTTATCTTTAAAGCAGTTGTTCAGGGTACAGACCATGGGCATAAAATCGCTCCAATCAGTATTTGCACAAACCTTCCTTGCTAATGAACTAAGAGACAATGATAGTATGACTGACTTGCACTTTTTCCCTTTTTCCTGCTGCCGTTTCCTCTTTCACCCATCCTACTTCCTTTTCCCTTTGGAAAAATTTCTTCTCATTTCATAATATGTATTGTACATTTTAGAACTTATTTACTTTTCTAGTTTCTCATACCAGGAAAACAATATGATGTTTGTACATGTGAGTCTGATTTATTTCCCTTGTGAGTATGGTCTCAAGCTGCGTCCATTTACCTATAAAAGTTTCAAGTTTATCCTTCTGTATGGCGGAGTAGTACTTCATTGTATAGTACCACATCTTTTCTATCCATTCCTCAGTTGATGGGCATTTGGGTGATTTATAAGATTTAGCTATTACAAATTGTACTGCTATAAACACTGGTGCATATATATCACTATGGTATGATGTTTGTAATTCTTCTGGGAAGATACTCAGAAGGGAAATACCTGGGTGGAGTGGGACTTCTAATCCCAGTTTTTTAGGAATCTCCACACTGATTTCCACGGTGGTTGTGCCAGTTTACATTCCTACCAACAGTGGAGCAGAGTTCTTTTTTCTCCCACAGCCCCTCTAGCATTAGTTACTAGTTGATTTCTCGATGGCACCCATTATGCTGGGGTGAGATGGAATCTCAGTGTTGTTTGCATTTGCGTCTCTCAAATGACCAGTGATGTTGAACATTAACTTGTGGTGCTTTCTCCCCCAATATAGTGATGTATAAAATATCATGGTTTATGGAATTGTGATTTCTCAGGTTGATGAGCTTGGTAGTACTGGCCTCTAAACTCCCAGAGGATTGACAGGATTAAATTGGATAGCATATTTGTTGGAAAACTAAAGTTGTACTGATGAACAACAACCCACCCCCCTTATCCCTCGACACCTTCCTCTCTTTTGTATTTGTTATGATGAATCTTTATGTGTCTTAAAACTCATTTGGAAAGCAGTGGAATAAGGAAATTGCGAATTTACAAGAATTAAGATAAAAATATTTGTTTTGAATATTTGAAATAACAAAAGAATTTCAATGGTGTCTTGCAGTTTACTTCCTGGAAATTTTTTTTTTCTTTTCAAACAATATCTAAATCATATTGGTCCTGGGGCTGGGGATATAGCTCAGTGGAATAAGCACCTGCCTAGCAAGCGCAGGGTCCTCAGTTCCATCCCCAGTACCTCCAAAAAAAAATAGAAGTGTCAGAATAAGTCATATTGGTCCTATTCCAGAAGGTTAGAAAAAAAAAAAAAACACTTTCTGTGGAATTGTGAGACATTCATAGTAAGTTTTACTCCCATTTGACATTACACCTAGTAATTACACCGAGTTGAAACTACAGTTATAAAGGAGAATATGTTCCTGGTTCCTGCTTGTTTATAAGTGAAGTAGCTATTTGCCTCTTTGGGTTTCGGTTGGGTTTCCAGTTTCCTTGTTGAAGGCATTAAAAAGCCTTTTGGAGACTTGTAGTACTAACTTTCAAGTTAGCAGCCTATTTGATGTTTCCCTCATGAAACCTTTTCCAGAGATAGAATATAATGCTTAAGGAACAAGTGGTCTCCCCTCATTCTGTCTCTCTCCTTACAGTAAAACTTCTGAGGAATACTAGTTTTGGGCAGGAGAAGGGTGGGAAGATATGAATTTTATTTTGGATAAATTGAATTTGAGATGAGTTAGGAGCCTCCAAGTGAAGATGTTGAGGAGGCAGGCAAATTTGTGAGCCAGAGATAAAAATGCCGCATTCTGGTGTGGAGATGGCACATGAAGTTTTGGTATTGGGTGAGATCACCTAGGAAACAAGGATTGCAAGTGGAGGTTGAAAAGCCACCTTTAGCCAGCAAACTTGTTTTATTTGGCCTGTGCGGTGTTTTAAAAATATTTGAATGAGTTGCTGTAGCACATATTTATGGCTTTTTGGCTGCCCCCAAATGCATATTTTTCTCTTTTGGGAGCAGCACCCTAACTTCCTTTTGAGAAATACACTATCCTCAAACCTCAAACCCTGTGCTTCTGACGTAGTCTCCCTCAGGCTGCAAGTGAAGTAGGTGACCCAGGGTCACCCAGTCAGCTCTCTGGTTGCCTAGCTGCAATGATTGGTTCAAAAATTGGCTTGTAATCCACCTTGGGCCAATCAAAGAGGATTTCGAGGGGGAGTAGAGGGAGCTTCAGGAAGAGGGACTTTGTTGTTTTCTGCTTAATGCTGACAGGATGTGGACTGGAGGTCCAGCAACTATCTGTCACAGTGCAGATAGAACCTATCTGAGAACAGGGACAACAAGGAAGTGGAATCCAGATAAACCAATCCTGATCTACTGATTAAATCCTGTCTCGAGCTGTGTATCGCTGGGCCTTTCAGTTAAATGAGACAGTACATCTTCTTTTTGGTGTAACCATGTTCAAACCAGTTCTTTGATTTGCAATAGACAGAGTCTTAATGTAATTGCTGAGATATAAAAATTGTGAGTTTTCATATAAAAATGAGGGTTTTGGCTTGAGCTAAGTAATTGTTTTTCTAGTAGGTGTGTTGTCTCCATTTTACTATGGCTTGTTTCACACTCTGTTGTGCTATACCCTGATGACCGGGGTCTGTTGCCAGTTATCTTACTCATCATGCTGTTTGAAATTGAGAAGTTGACAGCAAAATTAAAGTCAACTTTGCCTCACTTAACTGAGTTACTTGCTTGCTCCTGTTGGGCTTTTGATCTCTTGTCTACAGTGAAAAGAGAACAGAGCCAGGATTTATGCTTTGATAAGTTTGAACCCCAAGGAATAGATTGAAGAGAACAAGTCTGTAGTAAAAGGGGAAACATGGTGGGAGAAACAAAAGCTGTAGAGGTCAAGGTAAAGGGGCTTTTAGGAAGGAATTGGTCAGCAAATTCTGTACTGCCAAGGTGTCAAGTAAGATTAAGAATGGGGGAAATTTTGAAATTTGGCAATAAAGAGGTCATTACTGACCTGAGCTAGAGCTGTTTTTAGAAGGTAATGGAGGCCAAACCAATGCAAGCTTGGGTTGAAAATGAATGGACAGGAAGTGGAGACACCCAGAGAGAACTATTTCTATATTTCTTGTGAAGGGAAGAAGAAATATGGAATAGTATGTATAGACATGAAATTGAGTTGAGGTATTTTGAAACAGGACTTGAGTATACTGAAGTGCTATTTGAAAGGAAAGGAGAGGTTAATTTAAAAGCATAGAAAAGGGATAGTTGGTCATGTCAATTGGAGAAGATAGGATGGAGGAGTCTCAAGCCCAAATGGACCTATTGGCCTTAGATGTGAGGAGGAAACAGTAGCTAAGAGGAAGGAAGAAGTGGAAAGTTGATCTAGATTTAAGTTAGTTTAATAATAGGAAGTTGCTTTGTGAGATGGCTTTCATTTATCTTCTAGGTGATGAAATCATCTGAGAATGTCAGCGTTGTGTGGATGTCAGCAGGGCTGTAGAGATTTGCGAGTTAAGTCGTAGCTGAGGAGCATAGCACAGTGCGTTGGTAAGAGAAGTGCGTTGGGATTGCCCAACATTGCTGAGGACTCCTTTTAAACTGTTATTCATTAGTGTCTAGTGATAGCACCTGCCTGTGTGTCTCTCTCCAGTGCTCAGATGGTCAATAGCAAAGACAGAGCTACAGCACACACTGATTAAGGCTGGGGTTGAGATTAAATGGAAGGGCAGAAGGAAGGTGAGCAAGGTAAGTATGGGATATTTGGTAATGTGATGGAGAGGATGTTGTCAAAGTGATGGCATTTAAGAGGGAACTGCGTAAGAATGAATGTGAAATGAAACTTTCAGCAAGTTGATCATAATGAAGGTGAGTTTAATAGGGATATCATATGAGGTAGTCAGAGACTAGGAACCACATTGTCAATGGATTTGGATGTTAAGGTTGCCTGAGCTAATTTCAGGATTAGGGAGAAAAGAATGGTTTTGGCCAAGGTCAGATAAAAATATTAGGTTCATTATTTGCTAAGAACAGAATTTTCATTTTCTCTAAAACTCCTTGTTATTGGATTCAATGGAAATTCACCTGGGATAGCACATCTAAATGGTTTTAGGCCCATCTGTGTTTGAAATATACACTAGAAGTCATATTTTATCAGGAAAATGTGTCTTTAATCTCTTATGCTACTACAGAAAATGTAAGTTATTTAAACTTACTAGGATAATAGACTCTGTATTTGCTGGGGTGATTGGGCACTTGCTTTTGCCTTACATGGGCATGTTGTTTCTGAAGGTGACTGATGGTGCAATCAAAACCTTCAGGAACAGGCCAAGTTTAACTGAATCCCTGTGGCTTCCACTGTTATCAGCTTTGGAGGCAGTAAGTAGGAAACTGTGTAAGAGACATCTGCTGTCATATGCAGCGTGTATCAGGCTTGGCAGTCACTGAAGCCAAGCAAACCCACCAGTCTGTAGTTTACATGCAATAACTTGAGCTCAACAAAATACATCTCTGAATGGCAAGGCATCCCAGTCAGCATTCCTTACACTTTGGAAGGAAAGGGAAAGGGGCATGAAGGAATCACTAGTGGGAAAAAAGCACTGGAGTTTTATAATAAGATCCTAAATCTGATCGTTTCAAAACATCTGAAGGTTGTGATTCAAATCTTCATGAAATTATCAAGAGTGCAGAAATCTATAAACTTTTTTTGTAGAAATCTATAATCTTAAAAGGAAATTCAGTGTGTAGTCTTTCAGATACAGCTTTATTTTCTGGTTAGATTAGTAAGTGACAAGGTATGGGGCAGGAGAGTCTGTGCTTTCAGGCCAAGGATGATGAGGAAAAGTTGCTGCACCCCAAGATATGCCTAGAGTGAAATGCTTTAGAGCCTAAACTCAGTCATTCTCTCTTCTGTTGCTAGAGCGATCTCCGTGTTCTCCCCACGGGCCTTTCTCTTCCTCTCACTTTTGCCTTTTTCTTCTTCCCACCCATCACCTCTCTTCCTCTTTTTCCATATCTCATCTGTCTTGTCCATTCTTCCATGAATAGAAGATGCAAACCAAGCCAGACATGGTGCTAGACCTTTCCTTTCTCCGAGTCCTTCACATTCCTACTGTCTACATAGCAATTTACTAAGTTAACTATGCAATAGATACATAGGTTGTTAATGTTGTGACATAACTTAGGTGTTATTTTTCTGGAACTCTCCCCAAGAAAAATCACCTCTCTACCAGTTTTAAACTTAGTGATTGGCAAGGGCTTTTTTTTTTTAGCCCTGAGGAGTGCAGGAGTCCTTAGATTTGGTTTTCTTGTCTGAGGTTGCAGATCTTCAAAGGTTTCTTTGGTTTTCTGTGATAAAGAGAACAAAAAGCTGCTGATGAGCACTGCATCCTAACATCTATTGTTTTATAGTCTTTTACTCAAGTAATAATTTTTTCTTGCTCCCATAATAACTAAACTACCTGCTTTGTTCTTAGCAATTTTCTAAGAATAAAACTTTTTTCATGCTAGTGACGTCTTCTAATTGTTTATTCTCCTGTACTTTTGTATACATTTTCATTAATTATTTTAATGCTAGCAAATGTGGGTGGTAAGGTCTAAAACTACCTAGTATTGCTCTGGAGCTTAGCAGAGCAGAAGGAGGCCAAGTTAAATTGCAGACAAAGATTCTTTAACTTCCTTAGATCCTCTAGGAAATCTCGGTGAAAACTGCAAACTGGAACTTGATATGGTGGTGCACACCTATAATCCCAGCATTCAGGAGGCTGAGGTAGGAGCAGCATCACGAGTTTGAGGTCAGCCTGAACTATATTAGCAAGATTGCATCTCAAAACACAAAGATAAATTGAGAATTGCCAGGAATAATGCCTGGCACACAGTGAGATATTAATTTACATGAAGTATTTTTATGAGGACTGTTTGTCTGACCAAGAAGATCCTATACTGATGAATTTTATAAATTAAGAATTTACCTTTCAGCCTGGAAACAGATCTCTAAAATGTTATATGGGTGGAAGTTGGAGTCTGAGAGATTTGTAACTGTTCTCAAGCCATGCCGTTTATACTGACAGTTTGAGATCAGGATTCAGCTTCCCGTGTTTTGGAATCAGGATTTTCCAGGTGCATGACTGAAAACTCATTCTCGAGGGAGGACTATGGAAAGATAGGAAGAAAGAGTGTCAGGAGGGCACTTACTAACCGGGGTAGTAATATCATATAATGTTGAAGTTTGCCTCCCTAGTATTTTGTCGTATTCTCTGATGGCTAGCTTCTGCAGCTGGTACTTTTACCTAAATTCTGACTCAGGATCGTAAGAAACCAAGAGAGTTTGGGGTCTTGAGGATAATTGTTGTCTTGCATAATATCAAAGGACATTGCTTTGAGGAACATCTGACAAAGAAGGAGAAGATCCAGGGTTTAGAGAGGCCTGAAGGCCTGGGGAAAACTTCGGAACTCAGGTTCCTCACCACCTAGGCACTGGGTAGCTGCCTGTGCTTCCTATTTAGCTCTAGAAGGAACGAGAGACAAGCAAGTCAAAAGTCACAGGGGTCAAAGATATATTAAGAATTTGTGACAGTCTTGCTTGTGTATACTACAGGAAGGATGAGAAAATCAAGGAGCAATATACCACAGTGCTGATAGAACAGAGAAGAAGATATACAAAAATCAGGTTTAAAAAGTGTTTCCTGGATGTGCTGAGCTGCAGGCAGTATATAATTGTGTTGTAACGCATGTTATGGAGAAGTCTTGTGTTCCCTTACTGGGAAGATCTGTGAGCGATCCATAGTCAAGAGCATTTTCACAGACGGAAAGTTCACCATGGATGCAGGAGCAGAAAGAACCAGCACTGAGTTTGAGCTGGTAAATGGCAAGCTGGGATTTAAACCCTGGCTGGTCCGTTGTGATAGGTTTCTGCCCTGCCGAGCTACTAGTAAGTCCTTGCTGTTTAGATGCTATCTTCCATGCAGATTTGTTAGTTTCGAGAGTTAGATGTAAACTTTCTTGGAAGCACTTGTATTCTCTGATGTCTTCCACTAATTTCTTAGCATGTCATTAGGATATGTTACGGCAACACCACCTTCACTCAGTTGACCGAGACTTGTTTGTTCCCATAGAATCTTTGATCTTTGAATACATTGCATTCTTACCTTATATCAGCAATCTTTTATTTAATAATTATCAACTGTTATTTGTTGCCCTTTGGATCAACCCAAAACTTTCTGGTGGTTCTGCTTATGCTGTGCCCTACATCCTGATGCGCCCTTTGCCTCTGAGCTTCTGCCTCTTCAAGGTCTATTTCCGCACTGCTCACCTGACCTCTGAATGCAGTTTTTCTCCCACACGTTTTCGAGGAATCTAGTTCCTCCAATAGACTTTAGTGGAGACTGGAAGGGTCATAAGTGGCATGGAAAAGTCTTTTACTAGCTTTGAAGACTTTTTGCACTTCATATTCTTTCTTGAGTGTCCATCAAAGTTCTATCTAAAATTCAGGCAGCTACGGGACAGGAGGGAGTCCTTAATTTTGTACCTTAACAACCAGTACAAATTACTACTATTCTTTTTTTTTATTTTAAAAGTATAAAAACAAAAAGATATTAACAAACAGACACAAAGTAGCATAAGAATAGTACAATCGAATCTGAGTTACAGATAAGGTGACAAGGAATCAACAATGGTTGTTGCATTACATAATTGATAACTTCTAAGTGTATATTCAGGAAAACAGATATAGACATGCAAAACTGATCAGACAATTAATCATCAACTATTCCTTACAATAAAGTGACCTAAGTCAGTAGTACAACTTCTTTTTAAAGTGTGAAAGCAATAAGAACTACATCAACAACAACAGAAAAAGAAAGGAAAGAGAAAAAAAAAAACAACCAGAAATGAAAAGCATTAACAAAGAGACACAAAGAAGCTCAATAACCACATAATCACAATTGAATTATAGACAAAGGAACAGAAAACCAACGGTAGTTGTTGTGTTGCATATTGATATCTTCAAAATATATGCCCCGGAGAACACATATAGACATACAAGATTGATCAAACAACCAGTCATCAACTATTCCATACCATTAAGTGACATAAGACAATCGTAGAACCATGCTAGCCATCCTGCATATATGTATATACATACATACATTCATACATACATTTTGCCTCTTTCTTTTCTCCTTTCCCACGTCCCATCTGTTCTTTACTTTTGAACAGATTTCCTTCATGTCTCTTAGTTTATGTTCCCAACCTCAGATTCTTACACCAGTGACACAATACGTTGCCTGCACATGTACCTCTGATTTATTTCACTTATGAGTATGGTGTCCAATTGTGACCATTTGCCTACAAAGGCCCCAAATTTGTCCCTCTTTATAGCTGAATAATATTCCATTGCTATTCTTAATACTATTATTTTGCAGGGATGCTGGGGAATAAAAATCATCTCATTATATCCACTTCGTTTGGGTGCAAATATATAAAACCCAGATGTACTGCTTTATACTTAATGTGTAATTGACTCAGCCTTTGGTTATGCAATTATTAGACTGTATTGGTTCTAAATAAATGTTTTACCATAGACTCTGTATAATGCACTGTATGTCTGTGCAGCACTTGCCGTGGATTTCATATATTGTCTGCCAACTTCTCCAGTGTAAGCCATATAATTTTGCTTTCAGTTCTCAGGCCAATATCCATGTTATTAGAACCTGAAGCATTGTCTGAATCCTGTTTTTTCTCTCATTTCTTACATGGCTTCTTGTAGAATGGAGTATATTAATTTTTCTTAATTTTTAGATTCATTTTATGATTTTAGCCCTCTTTTTCTACTGTTGTTAGTAAGTTTACAGGCCAGGAATCTCCCTCATAGTATTAACACAGCTAACATTTTCTTTTGAGTAAAAGTTGTATATGACATGAAAGTTTTTAAAAAATTTTTGTTCCATTTCTAGAATTATCATTTTTTTTCCTGAATTTTAATAATAGATTCTAAATTCTTGTTCTCTGGAGACAGTCATGGGGAATTAAATATAATTAGAAAATAGATTCCCAATACAAAGAATTTTGGAGAGAGTCAGAATGTTACTCTCATTCACAGAATTTCCTAGGACCTCAAAAAGAGGGTGATTTTAAGGTCAAGGAGTCAAGAATCTGCTGCCATCCATGGTTAGCAAAGCAAAGGGTGCTCTAACTGCACTATTTTCTTTTTGATTTTTTTAAATTTTAAAAATAAAAGAAGAAAACATATTAAGCAGACATCCATTTACAAAATAGCAAAAGAACAATACAAACAATACAGAGCTATAGACAAAGTGGTAGGAAATTAACAATGGTTGTTGTATTACATGTTGATATCCTCAAAGTGGTTTCTCAGGAAAACAAATACAGACATACAATAATGATCAAACAAGTAATCATTAACTGTTCCTTTCAGTAAAGCAATAGAAGACAATAGTATAACTGTTAGCTATCCTGTATATATATACATACATAATTTCCCCATCTTTCCCTTCTCCTTTCCCACACCCCAGTTGCCCCTTACTTTTGAGCATTTTCCTTTCATTTCATAATGTCTATCATACCTCCTAGGTTTATTCACTCTTTCAGGCTCTCACACTAGTGAGACAATATGTTACTTATACATGTAGGTCTGATTTATTTCACTTAGTGAGTATGGTCTCTAGTTGTGACCATTTACCTATAAAAGCCTCGAGTTTATCTTTATAGCTGAGTAATTTTCCATTATATGAAAGTACCACATTTTTTAAAATCCATTCCTCAGTGGATAGACATTTGGGTTGCTTCCACAATTTAACAATTATGAATTGTGCCGCTATGAACATGGGTGCACATATATTGCTGTGATATGATATTTTCAGATCTTCTGAGAAAATATCCAGAAAGGGAATAGCTGGGTTGAATAGGACCTAGGGTTAGTTTGCCGTGGTATCTCCATACTGATTTCCACAGTGGTTTCACCAGTCTGCATTCCCACCAGCAGTGTAGAAGAGTTCCTATTTCTACACAGCCTTGCCAGCATTTGTTATTGGTTGATTTCTCAATGCTAGCCATTCTTACTAGGGTGAGGTGAAATCTCAGTGTTGTTTTAATTTGCATTTCTCAAATGACTAATGATGTTGAACATTTTTTCATGTATTTATTTGCAATTTATATTTTTTTATCTGATAAGTGTGTATTCATGTCAGCTGCCCAATTTTGGATTGGGTCTTTGAATTTGGAGGAGCTGATGTTTTTTAATTCTTTATATGTTCTAGATAGAAGACCTTTGTCTAAGGGAGAGTCAGCTAAAATTCTTTCCCAATTTGTGGGTTTTCTTTTACTCTGCTGGTGAATTCTTTAGATGTGCAGAAACTTTATAGTAGGATGCAATCTCAGTCAGCTGTTGGTTTGTCATAGATGGCTTTGATCAGGTTGAGGTAAAGACTATTCCTATTTTCTGTAGAGCTTTTATCATGAATACATTTTGGGCTTTTTCTCCATCTATTGAGATGATTATATTGTTTTTGCCTCTTTGGTTGTATTGATATGGTGTATAACATTAATTGATTTGTGAATATTGAACTATCCCTGCCCTCTTGGAATGAATCCAAGTAGGTCATGGTATATGATTTTCTTGATGATTTGCTCTACTCTATTTGCTAGTATTTTACTGAGCATCTTTGCATCTATATTCATTAGGGAGATTGGTGTGTAGTTCTCTTTCTTGACTGGGTCTTTCTCTGGTTTTGGTATCAGTATAATACTTGCCTCCAAAAATGAATTAGGGAGAATTGCTTCCTTTTCAATTTCATTGAGGAGTTTGAGGAGTGTTGGTATTGAGTCTACTCTGAATTTCTTGTAAAATTCTGCTGTGAATCCATCACGGCCTTGGCTTTTCTTTGTCAGTAAGTTTTTAATCATGTTTTCAATCTCATTAATTAATATTGGGTTGTTTAAGTAAAGATTTTCAAAGTAGGTATTAATGATCTTCTGAATTTCTATAGAATATGTAGTGATTTCATCCTTTTCATTCATTACTGCATGAATTTGAGTTCTTTCCTTTCTTTTTTTGATAAGGTTGTCTAGGGTTTATCAATTTTATTTATTCTTCCAAAGAACCAACTGTTTGATTCATTTATTTTTTGTAGTGTTTTCTTTGTCTGAATTGCATTAATTTCTTCCCTGATCTTTATAATCTCCCCCTTCTGTGGTCTTTGGGCTTGACTTGTTCTACTTTTTCTAAAAGTTTGAGGTGCAGCATTAGGCTATTTATTTGTTCTTTTTCTATTTTCCTTATGTGTGAGTTCACCGCTATAAATTTCCCTCTGAGGACTGCTTTCTTTGCATCCCACAGATTCCCGTAAGTATCTACATTTTATTTGTTTGTACATATTTTTAAATTTCTTCTTTAATTTCTTCTGTGACCCATTGGTTGCTCAGAAGGTTGTTGTCTAATTTCCCAGTGTTTATGGAGTTTTTGGCGTTCTTTTTGCCATTACTTTCCAATTTCATTGCACTGTGGTCAGATAATATGCATGGGATAATTTCAATTCTTTTGCATTCAGATGGGTATGTTCTATGGGCTAGAATGTGGTCTATTTTAGAGAAAGTCCCATGTGCCACTGAGAAAAATGTGTATTCTCATGTTGTGGGGTGGAACACTCTGTATACATCTACTAAGTCCATTTGTTTGCACATTTGGTTCAGATCTGTTATTTCTTTTCCTGATTTTTTGTGCAGTTGACCTATCTCTTTGGGTCAAAGGGGTGTTGAGGTCCCCTATTACAATAGTGTTGTTAATTATATGAGTTTTCATGTCTGTTAAGATTTGTCTTATGTCATTTGGTGCTCCAATATTTGGTGCATACATGCTTATGATTGTTACTTCATCCTCTTGCAGTTTTCCCCTAACAAGTATGTAGTGACCTTCTTTATCTCTTTTAATTGATCTCAGTTTGAAGTTTTCATTGTCTGCAAGCATCATAGCTACTCCTGCTTTTTTGCTTTCCTGTTGCATGGATGATTGTTTTCCATCCTTTGACTTTCAGTCTATGGATTTCGTTTTGAGTAAAATGTGTTTCTTATATACACCGTATTGTTGGATTTTGTTTCTTAATCCATTCTGCCAGTCTTTTTCTTTTGACTGGTTAATTGAGGCCACTTACATTTATGGTTACAATTGATATGTGTTGGCTTATCATTGTCATGTTATTTACTTTCTGTTGGTTTTTTTACTTTTTCTACCTGTTTAATTGCCTGCTCTTGTTGAGGGTTCCTTTCTATTGTTGATTTGAAATTGTGTTCTTTTTCTTCTCTGTCTAGAATGTCTTTTAGTACTTTTTGTAAGGATGGTTTTGCACTCATGAAGTTCTTCAGTTGCTCTTTGTAGTGGAAATATTTTATTTCTGCATTAAACTTGAAGGATAGTTTGGCAGGGTACATCAGTCTTGGTTGGATGGTGTTCTGTCTCAGGACCTGTAATACTTTGCTCCAAGCTCTTCTCAGATGGTTTGTGTTGAGAAGTCTGCTGTGATTCTGATGGGCTTTCCTTTATAGATGATCTATTTATTTTCTCTAGAAGCTTTTAATATTCTGTTCTTTTGCTGGAGATCTAGGATCTTGATTATTATATGTCTGGGTGTAGTTTTATTACGCTTATGACTAGTAGGAGCTCTAAATGCCTCATTTAGCTATATCTCAGGTTCAGTTTCCATGCTTGGGAAATTTTCTGCTATTATTTCTGCAAATATTCTTTTTATACATTTGTATCATCTCCTGCTGTTTCATTGACTCCTATTACTTGGACATTATTTCTCTTTGCCTTGTCTTGCAGCTGTTGAATTGATTTTTCCTGGTCCTTGTTAATTTTTAAAGATCCTTTCACAATCACTAGCTGTCATGTTGTCTTCAAGATCTGAAATTCTATCTTCAGCTTTATTCAGGCTGTTTTGCAACCTTTCAATGGAGGTTTTAATTTCCTGGAAATCTCTTTGCGTCTGTTTCATGTGTTCCAATTCTTTCCTATATTGCTCATGTAATGTTTCCAACCATTGCCTATGTTCATCTATTTTTTTATCTGTTTATTCTCTAGATGTGCAGAGCATTTCTTTCATTATTATTGTCATTTCATTTTTTGCCCGAGAGATTATGTATGATCTGATCACTTCTATGGCCCGATGGATTTGTTTCTTTACTTCTGTTGCAATCATTTCAGCAATTTCAGGTGTGTGTTTACCAAGTTCTCCTATGTCAATGTCTCCTGGACTTGTTCTGAGTGGGTTGAATTCTGAGATTGTGTTTTAGCCCTTCACCTTGTTATGTTTGATGCTGGAGGCAGAATGCTCAGTCTCTCTGTTCTCTGGGAGTTCAGCAAAGGTTGCTAAATGGCCCTAGTTTTCTTGGTGGTCAGGCCTGCCCCTTGGTGTCTGCTGAGATGTGCTGCTTAGGCTGGGGTCTTCCAGTTGATGGTGAAGTGTACCTAGCTCTCCCAGGTCTCAGACATGAACTGTGATGTCAGGTGATGGCAGATGTTCTGATCCAGCGACCCCTCACAGTTCAGGTCACGTGTATGATCCAGACTCTGGTTGCACTGCTGGCACAATCCCAAACCAGTGGTCCTGTGACCCCAGGCAGGTCAGGATACAGGCAACTCCCAGACGTGAACTGCAGGGTTAACAGTTTGTGGACCACCTGATTCTGTGTCTCCAGACAGTTCAGGCCATGCATAGGAGCCAGACACAGGCTGCACTAACAGACTGCCTTTGTATGCGACCTCCAGGAGGGCATGGTGCAAGTGAAGCCCAGACCCAAGCTGTGGTGTCAGCAGCTCCTGGAGCGCCCGTACCTGTACCTCACTCAGCACTGGGCATGCACAGGGAGGGCCCATGCATGGACTCCGGTGAGAGCAGTTTGTAGGCCTTCTGTGTGACATCTCTGATCTGCACCAGGCACATGGAGACCATGTTCTTTTTGGAGAATTGATTAATTTCTACTCAGAAAATTAGAAAAGTCAAGGTTTAAAATAGATTACAGTACTTATTGATGAAACTAAATGATTAGACATTTGTATCACCTGTTTCCTTGCATGAGAAAGAAGGGTCAACAATATATTACAATAGTATGTAGGAGTTATTGAACACGTACATTAGCACTTTTGTTCATTTTTTAGTTCAGCTTTTATAACACTACTATACTTTCACCCTTATCTTTCTTTTATAGGTAATAAAACCATGATACTCAAATAAGTTTTCTTAGTTACTTTTTCATCATTGGATGAAACACCTGGCATCCACAAGTTAAAGGAAGAAAGGCTTATTTTAGTTCACAGCTGTAAAGGTGCAGTCCATAGTCAGCTGGTTCCAAGGCAGAGCAGGATGGCAGAGAGGCATCATAAAGGAGAAACAGTTCATGGCATGGCAGGCAGAAAGTGAAAAACAGCATCTTTCCTTCCCCTTTATATTTCATCCAGCAACAAGGCTATTGGTTGATGCTACCTACTTACAGTGGGGCTTCACACTACCCACATGCAGAACTATGATAAACCAATAAGTAAGGTAAATACATTATCACACATCCTTAATCCTGTATCACACACTCATAATGCAGCTCCCTCCCAAAGGCTATACCTATGAGTACATGAGACTTTGGGGAGACATCTAGATAGCCATAACAGAAGTTCAGTAGTTTTTCAGGGTCACACA
The DNA here is from genome assembly GCA_004027595.1 of Dinomys branickii. Lineage (NCBI taxonomy): Eukaryota > Metazoa > Chordata > Mammalia > Rodentia > Dinomyidae > Dinomys > Dinomys branickii. The sequence continues at coordinate 55,050 of PVLD010005702.1, forward strand.
CTAACAAATGGCAAATCAAGAATTTTATCCTTGGCAGTTTGGTTCAAAACTCACACTGTTGGCTCCAAGGTTAAATTGTTGTACAGGTAGTTATTTTGAGTTTTTCCCGCATGTTGAGTGCAGCCTCTCACAGCATGTAAAGCACAGGAAAAGTGGCATCTTAAGATTCTTAAGTTATTTTTCCTTTTGGTTGTTTATTTAATATCAGGCTTACAGTAGGTAATGTAGCAACCACTGTTAATTCCTGTCATTTTGATTGCCTCTTGGCCTTTTGGCTAAGATCAAGTGTAGTATTTTGTTTTGAGGTCATGTATCCTATTGTTTTTGTGTTGTTTTGATTTTGTCTTCATTGTTGTTGTTTTGTTAGTTTTTTTAACCTTTAAAATAAAAAAAGTCAAACTTTAAAAAGAAAACACTATGCACTCTAAATCAAACTTAATGAGACCTGTGTGGAAAATGTAACAATTATCAATGTCAAATTTCTAAGATTTTTCTTCATTCATGTTTAATTATTAATAGACACTGGGGCACATATTCTTTCATTTATTATCTAAGAAGAATATATACAGGACTCTAAGATCTGACCGGTTCTTTAAGAACTTTACCTACCTGGAACATTTTCTCTAAAAAAGAATCATAAAACCATTTCTGTTTGTAGGACTTGTTTAAGAATACAGTGTTTCCTAATGTGGACTCTTGCATGAAACTGAACTTTCCTTTCCCTTCCTCCTTCCTTGAGGTGAGGGGCAGAGTAAGGGTAGTGGGTGGACAGGCTTTGTGTCTGCCAGTGGGAGGAGAGGAGAGCACAAAAGGATAAGACACTTCCATTAGTCCCAGATAACCCCGTTTGCCCCAACTTCTTGTGCTGAAGCTGAAGTTTTAGAAGAACCTGAAGAGACTGACTTCATCTAGGTTGTCTGAATGTAACTTTTGAAAAACTAGATTTTTTTAGAGGACAATCTAATAACTGTCTTTCTCTTACCAAATATTGTTGTATTGCTTTTATAGTTCAATTTAAAATTCTCCCATGATAGTTTTAACATTTTCCTCTCTATTAGTCTCACTTTATCCAAGTCATAGTCACAAAAACATAATATATACTCTTATAATGTAAAAATAGCCATCACTAGAACTTTGATACTATGACTTAAAACTAAATTTTAAGTATTTAACATTATAGTAATACAGAGTATTTGGAAAATCTGGGGAAATAGAAGGGAAAAAACCCACAAATTCTTGTAATCCTTATACCCAAGAGAGAAAAAAAAGTTACTGTTTTTAATGTGTTCTGGGTTTTTTTTTTTTTCTGTGAACAGCTTTTTCTGAATTTCTCCTTTCTTTCTGGTTATCATACTATAAGCACAGTTTTATTTTCTGCTTTGCTGAAAAGATGTGTAAGGTTTAGAGGCAGCTGGCACAGAACTTCTTTGCTGAGTATACCTGCCTTGTCGTGGTGCAGCTTTGCAGCTCTTTGGCTGGTAGACTAGTTCATCAAGTGCCCCCATAAACAAGTATTATGTGCCCCCCACAGTTCTGAGTGTCAAACAACCCAGTGTGCAGTCTGCCTCTGGGTACTGCACATTTGCATGGCTACTTGTAATTCTTATTTTACAAATGTTGTCCCCCCCCCTTTTTCTCTTCCTTCCTTGCTTGCTTCCTTCCTGCCTCCCTCCCTCCCTCTTTCCTTCCTTTCTTCAACCTTCTTTCTTTTTCTCCTCTTCCTCTTTTTGTATTGAAAGTGTCAAATATACACAGAAGAAAGAGAATACAGTGCTAAATCCCACGTGCCTTCCTGCCAGCTTCAATACTTTTCGGTTTGTAGCCAATCTTACTTCATCTAGATTCCTACCTCTTCTCCTATTCCAAATTATTTTGAAATCAATCTCTATTATACTATGATTTCATTAATAGATATTTTCTGTACAGATCTCTAATAAATAAGGACTTTTTAAATATTATATTATTATCACACTTAAAAATTAGATAATATAGGTAAACATTGAAAATGTAATCAGTATTCCAGTGTATCTATTTTTCTCGTTATTTTTATTTTGAGAACTTTTTTGTTTCAGTGTCCGTATAAAGTCCAAACATTACAATTGGTTTAGATGCCTCTTTAATGTCTTTTAACCACTTACCAGTCCAGTTATTTAAGTCCAGGATGTTAAAAACTTACATATTTTTTCATTAATTTTTATAAGATAATATAATAGGAAATATAAAAAAATGACAGTATTATCAAATTTATTCAATACAAGAATTGGCTGGTTGAAATGACACCTGCCCAAATGATGCTTAGGATACTTGGTAAGTAAACAAATGTGAGAGTGTGTATAGGTGTGGGTATGTGTAGGTGTGGGTGTAGGTGTGTGGGTGTGGGTGTAGGTGGGTATGTGTGGGTGTAGATGGGTGTGTATGCATGTGAGATGGGGAGGGCAAATGAGAGCAAGCACATGCACAAGATGGACGTTAATCAATGGTGACTGCTGATGCCTAAATCCATTCATTCATAAGGGGTTTCAGAATATTTCATGTCAATCATTTCATTTATTATCTAGACTAATTCTATACAGAGAAAGTCCTCCTATTCATTCATAAGGGGTTTCAGAATATTTCATGTCAATCATTTCATTTATTATCTAGACTAATTCTATACAGAGAAAGTCCTCCTAATCAACTATTTGGCTATTGCTGAGTTACAGTGTATGTAGCAATAGCAAGAAAAACTTTTAATCCTTTTCCATTACACTGAGTCCCCAACTGAAGAATAATCAAGTTACAAACTTTCATAGATAGAAGGGACCTCACATTAGAAACACTCAGAGATATGGAAAATTGCAGAGGTAACTGGACATTAAGCTGATACTAAGTGACTCTGGATGGAAACAGACCCACAACACCACTTTTAAAATATTCTTGACAAGAAATTGAAACAATTTAATCCCACCTCTAAGTAACTACCAATTCACAATGCAGTGCTCCTGTGAGCTTACTGTACAGTACAACAGTGTACTGTATTTTTTATGTGTGTGCTTGGATTTTTTATGCTTTACATTGTACATTTATGTCAAAAGTATATAAGACTTAACTTTGTTGGACTTACAAACAAATCCCACTTAATAACATTCTTCCAGAATGGACCAAGATTCATGTAAGATCGGGACTTACTGTATTTACCAGTTTCAAAATAGTTGTTTCCCCACCGTTCAAACTAATTAGGGGGACATGGTAGGAGAGGTGATTCCGTAAGAATTCATAGATTTTAAAATATTGGTATGTCAGTCCATTACACTTATTCTTACTGAAACTAAAATAATCCCACTTTGACCAATAGGAACGCCTCTGTGTGGGTACTGAATCCCTTTAATACAACCCCAGGTGTCTTTGACAATTTCTCTGCTTTTTGTGTGCTAGACCAATGGTTCTCACTATGCAGTAAGAAAATGTGTAAGGGTCACAAAGCCTTATGGAACCTTGCGGTTAAATAATTTTCAGGACAATACTAGGATATAATTTTCCTCTTGTTCTCTCACATACCTCTAAAGCAATTTTTCTAGAGGTTGCACATTGGCTATTGTGTTTTCTGGAATTTTCTAAGTTCAGCTCTTTGAGTCTTGAATAATTTCTGACTAATGAGATGTTAGGACCAAAAAGCTTGAGAACTACTAATGTAAGCTCACTTTTAACTTTTCCCACTACATACATGTAATCATTGGCCAGCCTTATAAATTAGCTCCCTTTTTTCCCTAACTACTTATGTGTGTGTGCGTGCATGCGTGCGTGTGTGTGTGTGTGTGTGTGTGATCTCTTCCAAGTCTCACACCTAATATGTGACAATGACATTTTGAAGCAGAGAGTTTTTACAGTAGGCTTTTTTTCCTCATAAATTAGAATTACTGGTGTCTGAAATTTATGATTAATTGAAGTGTAGAAGCTATAAATATCACCTACTATGCTAGACATGAACATTTTAAGGGCCACCAAGTGTAAGTAGGTCTTCTTTTCCTCAAATGGAATGTCCCCGCAAAAGGGAAGACAAACGTAGAGCCGGGAGAAGCGTTTGCCAAAGCTTCATTGTATCGCTAAAAACAATGCACAGATACTTGTTTTTCTAATCACAGCAGAAGGGTGCAGTAGTAGCTCATTAGTGTTCACTTTTGAAGATTTCAGTTATCCACAGAAGCTGCCTTGGCTACGGGACTTAGTGATGGCACATGGATTTTCTACTAAATTTGAACCTATGATCCAATTGATTGCTCACTGTGTAGCTTAGATAATACTTTTTTTAAGAAGATCTTGTAGTTGAATAAAATCTTGTAAGAAAATGTTCCAGAATTTAAAAGCTGAATAATGGTGCCTAACCCTTGGATTTTCATTTTTCCATCACTCGATAGTGTAAAAATCTCTAAAATATGGATACTTAAAACCATTGATTTTTATGGGCTCTGAGGCCTCAGGGGAATCTTTGTGTTTTCTCATTCTGTTGGACTGAATTCAGTAACTTGTTATTTCACCACCATTCCCAATAACTCTAGCTTCTTTTGGCTACAGAATGACATTTTTCTTATGTCCCAAAGAAATGGAAGAATTTTCGTCATAAAAATTAGAAGTGTGCTTTCAGACCAGCTAGCAGTGGCTTTCTGAAGATAGTATACATAGAAGAGAGGCAAGGAGAGAAGCAGTCTTATGTAATGTCTGTTAGTGTTTTTTTAATGTAAGAAGTATCTGACTGCACCTCATAACCTCAAGTGGAAAAGCATCACCTAGTAGGAAGCAAAGTGCATCCAGTGGACCGAAGGTTCTTCTTAGTTACTCTGTGGTTTAATTGGGGTGTAAATCAGAGTTCATCCATGATTATAGGACGCTTAGTGAAATGTCACAGCTCACAACCACAGTGCAGCACAAAGTATGAAAGATTACTCATAGTCAGTGACCAGGTTAGACTCCAAGTGGGCCCAGAGTGTCTTCCTTAACAGAGCACCCACAGCTTGAGAGAAACTCAGGAAAAACAGTACCAATCTGAAGCTTCTATGGGTTTTTTACTGATGGAACCAGGAAGCAAGGATAAAGGACAAAGAAGGACACCTGTTCAGGAATTCATGTAGGGAAAGGAGTACAGAAAAAGACAGGGTGGTCTTAATTAATGGAAGTATGGAGAGAACAAAGCCCAGAGCGTACACTCCTTAGTGCGACGTGTTTTGATCCTATTTGGACTTGTGGCCCTGTAGGCGGTCTTTTAATCTGTAACCATGCAACCAAGGGTGTTTTGGGATTGTAACCCCAAAAGTGCCTTTATCTCTTCATGTCCATCTCATTCATACATCTAGCCAGTACAGATTTTGTTGTTGAAAAGATTTTGTGTTATTTAAACATTTTGCACTAAAGAATGAATTCACTTTTGATTTGAACACTGATTGTGATTTTCACCTCAAGATTAAATCTGTGACAAAATGCTCTTAATATCTGCTGTAGTTGACCTGTTGCATTTAGATTTCTAAGTTGGGAGTATCGACTGCCTGGGCTTTTCCAGCAACCATCTCATCACAATCGCTCTACTAAAGGTAATTTTAGAATATCTGAAAGTCAGAGTACAAAACAGAAAGAGGTGTTTTGTAGGGATGGACTGTGAAATATCATGCCGCTACCACTGGTCTTGTCAGAGTTTTATTTCATATTTGGCACTTTGACAAAATTGTCAAAAATATATTAAGTCTCATGTTAAACTTACTGAATAAACTCGTCTCCACCTGAAAAGCAGATGATGATGAGAGCCTCGCGTTATAGTTGGGGAAAGTCAGGAATCTGGTGCTCCGGGGTCACCAACGAAAATGTCTCACCTTCTCTGCTTTGGTTTCCTATTGAGAAAGTTCTTCATAAATATACCGAACTACTGGGAGGAAAAATGTGGAGTTTTTCATGAATTACAACTGTAACAAGTCTGAGTTAAGGATAAGAAAATGCTTTATAAAAACGTGTTAAACATATATGAAACATTTATTAGTTGGTGCTACACTTACTTATTTACTGAAATATAAGTAGGCCCAGGTAATTTGAATTCAGATTTAAAATCCAGGTTTTGCTAATTTACTTCTCGTCTTTCTTTTACCAGAACAGAATATAAAGGCTTGGCAAGTAGAAATTGGAACTAATTTTGATTGCCTGAACAGGTTTCTTGAAGGAAAATGTTTCATTGAAGTGGAAACGAGGGTCAGATTATTTTTATTCTTGCTGTGTGTCTAGTTAGAAACAACGTTGGAGTAGTCCATAAGTCCCTTTTCAAGAGGAAGTCCATATCATAAGGACAGCCATAATTTAATGGGTCTTTGTGATGATTGCCTTGGCCAAGAATCTCAATAGTAAGAATTCAGAATTCTAAGAATGCATCTGGAGATGGCAGTTCCCAAGAGGGAACAAGGCTATGTCAGGATCAACAAGTGCACTTTGGAACCCTGGAGACCATTTCCCTTTCTCCTGAATCTCACTGAACCCCAATCTGTGGCAGTCATGCTTCATATCCTTCATATGTTTCATAGATAACCAACAGCTGGAGTTAGTTGCTTCTCTTGGGACCTGGAGGTGAAGGGAGAAATTGGAATAACTGCTAATACTCACAGTGTTTACATCTGCACAGTTGAAAATGGTCTAGAATAGACTGTGGTGATGGCTGTGTGATTCTGTGCACATGTTAAAGACTGTTGAATTGCACACTTTATATAGGTGAATTGTACGATATGTGAGTTATTATCTCACTGCTATCTATATATAAACAGTGCCACTGAATGACTTGCAGTTCATATAGTGGCATCCACTGTTTCTGAAGATTTGACAACACATCCTGTACAAATCTGTGGTATTTTGTTACCATAACACCATGACTTCCAACATACTACTAAAGTTATACGAAACTCTTGTGAAGTCAAAATAAAGCTAAGTATAAATGATCCTAACTGTCATCCAGTCCATTCCTTTAATTTCATGAATGAATCCAATGGCTTGCAATAAAAATTATATTTTAGTCTGTGAATTTTCTGGGGTGTCTCTTGGTTTAGCACATAATACAGTACATGCTGCTAGGCCGCCGATTCAGGTGCTTTGACTCTGCACTGTTAACTAACAAAACTTGAAACAACCTTTTGAGGAAAGTTTTACTGAAAAGTTTGGGAAGCATGGTAGAAGATGTTAGAATAATTCTCTTTGGGACTTAAAAACTTAGCTATTTTATGAATTGTGAGATGCTGATGTATATTATCCTAAAAACTTCTCAAGTATGATATGTACCGAGTATATGAAAACTTTGGATGTGTACAGTATCTTTTGTGTTATACATGTGCGAATTGGCAGTCTCTTTTACACTACTTTTTGTTTAATTACTCCGTGAGAGTCAACTGAAGAGTGATAAATAAGGATCACTGTTGCCACGCTCTCTTCCATATACCAAAAGCTAAATAAAACATAGATATAGCTCCTCCAAGCAACAGCTTGTTGAATTAACTGATAGCATTCAGTGATTCTTTAACAATGCAATTTATCTTATTAGGTACATGGCCACATTTGGAAAACTGAACTTTAACCTGACGTTTGTTTTTTTTTTTTTCTTTAAGTGGATTCTGGCAACTTTCCATGCACTGATATGGCTCTGAGGCCTGACATATCTGTCCATGTGCCACTCAGGCAGATTTGTTTCTGAAGTGAAGGAATTTCTGTCCTCCTGGATGACTCCAGGCAGAGGGTGCTGGTGCAGGCTGAGAGACCCACTTGTAGCACTCTGGAAAGCCGTGTGGGGAGCAAGCCAGTCCTGCACATGTGGTCCCTAAGGGCTGGGGATATGGCTCAGTGGAATAAGCACCTGCCTAGCAAGCGCAGGGTCCTGAGTTTGATCCCCAGTACCGCCAAAAAAACCACATGTGGTCCCTAAAGTGTATCCAAACCTGAGATCTGGCCACGGTCAGTTCATCTGAGGATTTTAAAATGGTAGGACAGTAACTGAGTTTCTAGTAGTCCTGCTCTGTGGTACACAGATCGGCTTGTCTGTGAGATCCCCTTTTGAGATGTTCAAATGAATGTGAAAATGAGAAGCATTGCAGGAATGATTTCTCTGCAATGTAAAACTTCAGAATTGGAAAAAAGATTACAAATAATCTTATTTTATCCATCCCTGCTACAAGTGTTTATTGAGTACTTCTAGTGAGTCTGGCACTGTTTTGGTGCTGGACTACATAGGCATAATTCCCTGCCCTTGTACTTACCATGATTGTCATGGTTCCAATTAGAGAGTATTTACTCCAGACCTGTTTGCAAAGTTGTGTGTGGAATGATTCATACAGCTTCAGGTTTGTCCTTGAGACTGCCAGCTGTCATGTGAACATCTGCAGAGGACTTCCTGGTGATGAATGAAAGGTCAGTGACTATGTTTAATACATGCTTACTGAGTGTGTGTGTGTGTGTGTGTGTGTGTGTGTGTGTGTATGGCGTGGTGGAGGATAGCAAGGAAAATCGTACCTGTATCTTGCCAAATGGGGGCATAGAGTATAGTTTACTCATAGAATAGATCACTCGCATATCAGTGATTTCACATTTCATATAGACTGTGAGAGCCCATGACATGCTGATTTCTCAATTTGCTGTCATACTTTTGAGTCAGGCACTTTGGGAGGCTGGTGTGAGAGGTGGTTAGCTGATGGCCTGGTGTCCACATTTCAGCGTAGTGTTGTTTCTACACCTTGTTTAATATGTAAATGCCTTTGAAGTAGAATATGCTTTATGTGTTAAAATTGCTCTCAGAAGAAAGCCACTTTCTGATATTGGTGAGAAAAGTGCTGCACCTAAGATGTGATGGTTCTTAGGCAGAAAATGGAATCAGTGAAGGCCTCAAGGCAACACTTCGCATTTGATGCCCTTTATGAGGGAAATTATATGCTGTACTAGTATTTGCCAGCTGGTACGTGAACCCTTAATGTGTATTCTGCGGGTGAATCCTGATAATGACCTTAAGTAGAGTGGGATAAAGGAGAATTTTTCTCTCTTGCTTGAGGCAGAATTTCTTCATGAGCTGATTCTTTTGCATTTTTAGATTATTCCCTATTCCCTTTCCTTCAGAAGTAGAGTACCAGCCATATTGTGTGAGAGTCCCTGTCACTTATTTCATACACGATATCAAAAGTTTACTAATAGGAGGGTAGTTTTACATACATGGATGCATATATGTGCACATATACACAAATACACATGCTCAGAAATAGGGTAAGAGAAAGTTAGCAGAGGCAACAAAAAGCCTCTGTGGTGGTACAAGCTGTTGAATTCTCACCAAAGTCTGTGTTTTCCTTTTCCTGAGTTTCCAGTAAGAATGCCTTTCTGGCCTCCTTGCAGGTACCTGCTGCCCTGTAACCAAGTTCTAGCAAGTAGAATCACCACGATAAAGACAACGATCCTGTCAGCCTAAAATCCTGGTTCAGTGCAGGGAAAGAGGAGAACTTCATTGACTGGATCCTTTTATGAAAGCAAGAAGCAAAGTCCTGAGGTGTTTGAGCTATTAAATATTTTTGAACTTGTTCTGATAGTGATTAGTTTTTTCTGACTAATACGGTGACAATGTGTGCTGAGTGGGAAAGGCAAAGACTGCATTTTCAGGGCACTGGTCATACTTCCTCAAGTTCCTGGACCTTATTGTTCTCATCGGAATGGCAGAACCTGAGCTTTTGGGGGCAGTTATTGTGCATGCAGATTTGAAGTTATGTGGCAGTGTTCTCATCACTAAATGTTACAGGTTTCTAAGATGCTTCTTGCTGTACTCCGTGTCCTGCCCTCGTGCCCAGGCTTAGGGTAGAAGCAAGGAATGTGAACTGGCAAATGATATTTTCCTCCTTCTTAAGTTATTTTAGTGGTACCTTGTCCTAGGTGCTATGGGAGTACTTAGAAATGAAAGAAATGTGGAGCCTGCCCTCAAGGAGCTAACAACTGTAATTGACCAGACCACTGCAAGTGGGATTCTCTACTGGACATAACAAAACTCTCAATTAAAATTGAGTAAACAGTATGTGCCTTTATCAAAAGCTGAGAAATGATACATGATTTTATTAGGTATTATTTCTAACCCATCAGGCTTGCCCTGAATCTTATTTTAGTTGGTCAACCACAAAGTCCAGGACACTATTTAGTATTGCCTGTCCCTCCCCCATGTTTATAGTTCTCATGTGGACCAATTACCAGATGTAGCATTGTCCAGAGCAAATTCAATTCCATTGAGCTAGGCCAACAATGGAAGAATCAAAGCTGTTACTTGCTGAGTATTATGAATCACAGTGAGAGGAAACTAGAATGTGTAGCCTGAGAAAATCTTGCTCAACTGTGTTTTAATTGTTAGTTTTAGCAGATTAATGGCTTCTTTCATTTGGCTTATCATGGTATTAAAAGTTGGAATTTCAAAATCAGCTACTTTCTTCTCTGTCCCCTTATCGTAAGCATCCCTCTTCAAGCCTGCATGGCTACTCCCAATTAGCCTCATTATTACTGCTGATTTGTCTAATTTCTGAGACTATATACTCCTTGGAGGTAAGCACCAGACCTTCATATTTTCTTCCTTAGTACACTGCTCCAGAGTTTAACACAAAGTTTTATATATTATGTATGATTCAGTAAAAGTTAGATGATTAATTGTTTACTTAAAATTCTTATTCTAGTGGAACTTCTTGAGCTAGTTTCATACTTGGTGAATTGTCCTTTCCATGTTGAACATTACTTGCTAATGCTATTTTGTTGTCAGTTCATGTGATGTTTCATCTTGTCTTTTACTTTAGTGACCCTGAGCTGGCTTTATCCAGTATCAGGAGTTACCCAGCATGAGATTTAGGGAAGGAGAGTGGCGAATGAGTGAGTAGGCTATGTCTTGTTGTAACCATATGGCTCATGTCTGGTAGATGATACTGAACCATATTCCTATGCTTTTCTTGAAAAAGAATCATTTCATGTCACATACACTATATTGTTCTGTAATAAGAGAATGACAAATCTTTTCCTGCTTGGTAGCTAGGTTTCTATCTTAGGTCCTACTTTACTCACTGGAGAATTTTCTGTAGAAGGATACAAGCTCATCCATAATTAGGCTTGTGCCATACTAAAATTATAGTTGAAATCCTTCCCCTTGGGACCTGTTTTGTTCCTTCCTAAAAACACATTTTCATAGAGATGACAAAACAGTATGGTGACTTTACAGTATTTAGGACAGTAAAGGTTGGGAGAGAAGATAAATTACAGAAAAAGCTTCCTCTCTCCTTTGTAATTAGAGGTCCATCAGCATATGTGTTCTGTTCGGCAACTGTGGGGCTATCATCCCTGTGTTCCTTCACTTACAAGTTTAACAACTAGTCTTACCTTTCTCTCAAGCTGAGAGGTGACTTTGAAAGAAGCTGGCCAGACCTTTTCTCTGATATTATTCTTCATGCTTCTTCCATCAGGTTAAGGTTCTTTTGCCAAAAGTCAGTGAAATGAAATATCATCTTCACATCTTTGATGCTTTGACCTTTCCACTTAAGAATCTATGATAGGAATGTCTTGGTGCTGACTTGTTGCTTAACTTTGACCAGTTTTGTGATAAAAGAAAAATGATGGTTTCTTCAACAGAGCTTAGAAAACCATAAGAACTCAGTTGTATGGGATTCCCTATCATAAATTAATTTGAAAAGAATATACTCACTTTCTATTGGAAATAAGAAGCTTGTTTTCTTCTCCAAAACAATAGTTTGTGATGATTAATAGCACAGCTAAATTTGTCCTGCATATCAATTCACTGTAGTAAATGATAATGTAGCAGTTTTGTACTCCTAGCCCAACCTCATCTACTCCCAGTTTTAGAGAATTCCCTCATATATTGGATTACAAGAAGAACACCTAGTTTGTGATGTGAAGAGATCATTAGTGCTCTCCTTAACCTTAACAAGTGTGAATACATCTTTCATCATGATGTAAATGAGGTCATTGCAATTGGTAGCCTGAGAAACTAGTCTAGCGACTGTGTATACATTTAAATCAAAGAGCTAATGGAAGGTGAATGTTTGAATAGAGAATCACAATGCATAAGTTAAAGAATATGCTTTATTCTAGAAGGTAATGACACAATTTTCCTTCATGATGGCCAAAGGAGAAAGTATCATACTAGAGGCCTATTTACCTTTACCATGTAATTGATACATATCCCAAAATCAACAAAAATTATAGGAGATGTCAAAAGATAATAAAAACCATAGATAGAAGAGATAAGGTAATAATAATTTTTTTAAAAACCCTGATATGATACAGATGTTAGAATTACTCAATATGGAGTTGTATTTGTCAGCTTTTCCATTGCTGGGACAAGATATCTGACATCCACGACTTTGGAGGAAAGATTTATTTTGGCTTACAGTTTCAGAGGGCTCAGTTCATGGTTGGCTGGCTGCAAGGCACAGACATCGTGGCAGAAGGATATGGGGAGCAGAGGTGCTCACTTTATGGTGGTCAGGAAGCCAACCACAGAGGAAGAGCACCAACAAAGATATACTCTCAAAAGGCACACTGTGGCCCACCTCTTCCACCTGGGTCCTACCTCCTAACTAATACACTGATGAGCACAGGGTCTCCAATGATCCAATCAACTCTCTAAGAGTCCAGTGGACAATTAGGGTTGCCTAGCACAAATCCACCCCTTGTCAACTTGAACCTGATCCTATCTCCTAAACCATCGCCAAATAAACAATAACAGGTCATAATTTCACTAAAATAATGCACTTATATTGCATACAACTGAAAATGCAATGATTCTTTCCCCAAAGTCTCAGTAGTTCCAACAGTGCTCAGAAGTCCAAGTCCAAAATTTCCTCTAAGACTGAAGGTGAACTCTTGGCTATGAACTTCTGCAAAATTAAAAAATAAGCCACATAATACCACAATGGCACATAGTAAACATTCTCACTCCAGAAGAGAGTAGGAGAGATAGAAGAGACTCACAGCAAACCTAAACCCGGCAGAGCAGCCATCAAGTTCTGTATCTCTGTGTCTGGCATCTGGGATACATGGTGGAAAGGTTGAGTTCTAAAGGGCTTAGGTGGCCCAATCCTTCTATGTCTGCCTCTCTCTTGTTCATGGCTTACAGCTTTCCTCAGCAGATATCTCATGATCCTGGCACCTGTGACTTCCTGGAGTCTCCTCTGTATGTTCAACCCCATTCTCATAGCTTCAAAGGCAGACCTTTCAGTGGCACACTGCCTGGCCTCTGAGGTCTTTCCATTCTTTCAAATATAGGTGAAGGACTCCACAGCTGTAATACTCTTGAGACTCCACATCTTAATTTAAGCTCATGTATGTTGTCTTAGTTAATTTTCTTGTTGCTAAGACAAAATACCCAACACCCTAAGTTAAAAGGGGATAAGTTTATTTAGCTCACAGTTTGTAGAGTTCTCGTTTCCATAATTATCTGGCTCCAAGGCAGGGTGGCACATGGCATAGGGCAACAGTTCATGGTGGTGGAAGACAGCAAAAGCAACAAGCAAGGAGGTGAGACAAGCCTCTTTCTGTCCCTTATATTGCATCTAGTGTAGTAAGATTAGGCTGTTGCCAATCCAGTCAGTGGACTGACCTAGCAATCATCTACCCTAATCCAGGATTGCACTGTGAATCAATCACACACTCTGGATTCAGCCACCTCTGAAAAAACCCTACGACTGCATAAGGATTAGGAGGGACATCTAGATCCAAATTATAACATAGGTTTATTACTTTTGCCCTCAAAATTACAGACCTACAGAAGACTCAGTTATTTCTTTTTCTTTTTTCACATTTAAGCTGCTTGGGGTGAGGGAGAAAGTGGGTTCTGATTATGGAAACACATTTGTGATTTATATAGTAACTCTATAGATGGAGATCACGGAGAGATTTTTATCTCATTGAAGGCCTTTTCTTTCCACTTGTTGAATCCTGAAAGTAATGTTCAGGTTTATATCACACGATTTAAAACAGTTTCTAAAATCTTGTGAAAGGAAAGCAATAAAGTAAGTGCATTGCTAAAGTAAGTATATCGGGATCTCAATATACAAGTGGAATAGAATTTGGAGTCAGATCTCAAATTTAGTTAATGTGCTTCTAAGGTGTTTTTTTTTTTCTGTGAACTTGGACTATTGATTAATCCTAAAGATAGAAGTTTTGTTCCCAAGAAGTTCCTTTTATAAGGAAAGTTTGTTTTTATAGATATTTCTAAGTCATTTTACCTATTTTTTTAGGGGTCCATAGAAAGTAGGGATAATGTCATTATTTTTTAAAATTTCTATAATGCTGGAGATTAGATTTAGTGGCTCACTGCAAAGTCCTACTTTTTCATGAAGGATCCCCACATTTCCTTTGTAGGTATTAATCTATACCTTCTCATTCATAGACTTTTTTCATTCATCCAACAAACTATTGTTGAACAATTACTATGTGGAAGTAAACTGTGAGCACGATAAACATGGCACCTACTGCTGTGGGAACCCCCAACAAATTCATATTAAAACTAAAAATTAATGGGATAGGTTTTAGGATCTGGGGCCTTTGGAAGCTGATTAGTATTCTCTTAAAATATCCCCCAGGGAACTACCTTGTCTATTCTACCATATGAGGACACAGCTGGAAGGCACCGTCATTGGACCAGGACATGGAGCATTCATCAGATATGGGTCTGCTGGTGCCTTGATCTTGGAATTCCTAGCCTTCAGGACTGTTAGAAATAAATTTCTGTTGTTTATAAGCTATCCGGCCTATGGTATTTTCTTATAGGTATCCATATAGACTGTCCCCTTCCTAGAATTCATAGCTTCATGCAGCAGGATTAGAGGATACAGTGAAGTACACAGAACTAACAAGCCTTATCTTTACAGCTGTAATAGATCAAGTCCAAGGTGCTTGGAGATCTGGGAAGACTTCTTAGAGAAAGTGCTATCTGAACTAAGGAGTTTTCTGGGTGCATAGACAGGTTTAGGGGCATTATACAAGATAAGGAAACCGTTCTGACAGCAAAAGGAGGCAAACTGGAAAAGAAGTGCAGAGCAGTTTGGGCTTGGAGGAGGAAGAAACAGTGGCCAGAAAAAAGTTAGAGAAATAGTAATGCTAGATCCTGAGCTCCTTGTCAAACTCTTTCTCCTGACAGCAGTGGTGAACCATTGACATGACTGGAAAAGCCACAGTAAATGCTATGTAGGAGTTGTATTGGAAGGGAGCAAGGAGATCATCATTGCCAAGGTCAAAGAAGTAAGAAATCAACCTCAAATCCTATGTTTTCAAAAGTTTATCTCCTGGGTGCCATTACCAGAACCAAGTATTGCATCATTTAGAGTCCAGTCCAAAAATAGATGCAAGGTTAGTTAATATTTCAGATAGAGATGATTTAAGATGGGTACTTCAGGACTGTCTTACTTTCTCATCAATAGAAAACTGGAAAAACTCAGAATAGGGATTGCTCTAGAGCTGATGTGTTGACCATCACAAGGATATATTTGGACCTTTAGGGAGGTGTTGCCTCCTGGCCAGTATTTAGACCATAAGGGTGGGTCAGTCCATGGCTAGTATACATGGAATACTAAATGTTGAGGATCCTTAGAATTTTTTTTTTTTACTGTAGAGGCTGACAGAAGCTGGAAAACAGAAAGAGCTTCTTCTCTCCCCTTCTACCATCCTGTCTTCTACCAGTGTCTCTTACTGATAGGATCAAAGAAAGTCTGCCAGATTTTCAGAGTTTCTTATGGATGATTTTGCAGTGTATGTTGTATTAGAATCAGTGGTCGGAAAATTCCAGCTTGTAGGACAGACATTTATTTTTATAAATGATTAGCTTCATTGGAAAACAGTGATACCCATTCTATTTTCTATGACTGCTTTCATGATATAACAACAGAGTTGGATGGTTGTACCAGACATTATATGATCTGCAGTGTTTAAAATATTTACTCTGTGGCTCTTTATGTTTGCTCACCTTTGGATTATGATATTTCTTTGCATGTTTTATGTAAGCTGGTAAGATAGTACATTAGACTTTTTCTTTTGCTGTTTAAAAATCTGTTTCCCATGTTTAAGGGAGTTGTGGAATGTGGGCAGTGCCATCACAGCATTGAGCATGTGTTGCTTTTGGCATGGAAGCAACGGAGCCAGGGAGAAGAAAAGCTCGTGGGTGCTTACAGCAGCCACTATGGAGTTGCTTAGTACCCTTAAAAAGGCAAACGATGAGGGCAAGCAAGGTGGAAGAAGAGGGAGAGGATGGATTCAGGTGTTTAAGACATGGCTTTTTAACTCTACAATGTACCAAATACTGTGCTAGGTAGTAGGACTCCTTCAGTAGCTCAGAATCTGGTTGAAAACACACCTATCCACTGAAAAGTTCAATTCCCTGCAGTATGCTTATAACAGCACTGAAGCCATGGCATGAGGTGCAAAACAGTGACAACGAGCCTAGAATGACCATCATGAGGGGTGGGTCCCTAGGTGTCTCGGTTCCCACATTGCCACTCTGAGATGGCAAAGGGTGTGGGGAATGCAAGGTGAGGCGGAGCTGTTTCCCAGTTCTGCAATCACAAGTTCAGTGTTAGAAGGCCCTGAGGTTGTGCAGTCCTGGATAAAGGGGAGTTCTGAGGGGTCTACTTGTCTTTCGCCAAAGTTCGCCCTCCAGGCTTTCTTTCTTTCTTTCTTTCTTTCTTTCTTTCTTTCTTTCTTTCTTTCTTTCTTTCTTTCTTTCTTTTCTTTCTTTCTTTCTTTCTTTCTTTCTTTCTTTCTTTCTTTCCTCTCTCTCTCTCTCTCTCTCTCTCTCTCTCTCTCTCTCTCTCTCTCTCTCTCTCTTTCTTTCTAAGACATGTTTAGTGTGCTTTGAGTTTGTGGGAATTTGTAACCTTGAATTGGTTGATTTTCCCCTTCTGTAAAGTACAAAAGTCATCTTGCATTAATATGTCTTTTAAGGGGATTAATCTTGCCTTTGGGGATGAGAAAAGTGCAGCGAGCTGAGCATCTATCATAGGCAGTGAAAGTTCTCTGTCTGTGTAGAACTTTGAACTGGTCATCATCTTACTCTTCACATCCCTGAATTGTAAGAAATCACACATTCATGTTCATCTGTGTTCTCCGCATAGCCTGTGTGAACTGATTCTGGCCCTCTCTTAGGCCTTTCCTATATGAATAGACAGTCAGACCCATAGGAAGTGAGATAAAAATACAGTGAATATTTACATTTTAGAAAACACTTACAATAAAAGATACATTGCCATTACCCCCTTTCAATTTGCCTCTTGAAAAGCATTTATTCCATTGTTCTTGCCATTTTCTGAAGCATTTGCTGGAATTCCTTTTCCATGACTGTCTTCAGTTATGCTATCGTGCTGCCTCAATGTCCTGAGTTGATTCAAAACATTTTATGATCATTTTGACTTTGTGGAAGCGTCAGAAGTCTCAGTGTCAGATCTGCTAACCAAACTGAAACATTCACGGTACATTACATTCACCCCCTGTAACTTGCAGATTTTAATTTATTTGCCAACATTAATTGCTTTTTTAGGTTTCTTTTGGTTGCAAAAGATCTGGCACTCTTCTTTCATTGCTGATTGGATATAGCTCTGTTGTTTTGTAGTTTGCTTTCAGGATCTGATTGGCCACTGTATCTTCCAAAGCGAGGCCATATTATAGCTGGATTGACTTTTCATGGTCCAATTTTTACAAGCCTGCTTTTCTGCTGGATGGTGCTCAGCAGATGCAGTCACTGTACTTTTGATCACACCACAAAAAGACACTCAGGAAAGAAGATTTTCAGAACTGTATCAGAAACAGGTAAGAACAACAGGGTAAGTGTGTTCAAAGCAAAGCAAAAATGTTTGAGGATTAATAGCAATGTGTCCTACTGTAATAATTTTTTTAATTGAAACATTCATGGCACATTATGATCACTCCCTACAACTTACAGATTTTAATTTACTTGCCACCATTAATTGCATTTTTAGGTTCTTTTGGTTGCAGATAATAGCAGCTCATTCCAATTACTTTAGGAAAATAAGAATTTTCCTATGTTTGCCTATGCACTGAAAGCAAGTAGATGCGCCCAGGAAATCCTGCATGTTTCCTTCTCTTTTTTCCCTATCTCCTTTCTTTTTTCCACTCTTTTCCCTCTCTTTCTCTCTATATATCTGTATCAACTTTTTTTCAATCTACCAATTTTCCTTATAAGTTTGCTTATGTTGTCTCTCAGTGTTTCTGTATCACAACCCATGTTAAAGCTTCATCTCCCACTACTGATTGGATATTAGTTCCATCGATTTATAGTTTGCTTTTAGAATCTTACTGGCACAGTGTACCTTTCCAAAGTGAGGCCATATGCTAGCTGGACTGAATTTTCTGTTCCACTCAACTTGGATGGGGAGGCATGTTCATGTAAAAGCCAGGTGGTCAGCCAGCTTCCTTCAGAAGCACAAAGTGAGAATAAGGCATTGTGAGATATGAGTCTTCTCTGCCTACATAGTCCATAACTCACTTTCTACACGTTCCAAAGATGTTTTCTTCTAATATAGTCTAATCCTAATAGGTAAAACCCAACATTCTTTCTCCAAAAGGAATCATCCGAAAGTCATAGCAAAAAGCAGTCATGGGACTACTTAAACATCACCTCAGGCTGAATCCTTAATTTTCAGTGGTGTCTGCTACAACTCCAGGTCTCTCATGCTCCATTCCAGCCATTCTCCAACTCATGGACTAAATGACATGCATAGTCACAGTACAAGTCTTTTGTACAACAGTGAGGACTAGCTCATTTAACAAAGAGAAGAAAGCTCCTCCTCTCAATCTAACTGGGAGAAAGACATGTCTTACATTGGTTGCTGGTTCAACGGCCTAGAAGAATACTGCCCACATCTTGTGATGAGCGGCTACCATGCTGGCATTCTGAGGCCAGAGGCTTGGAAATGGTAGATTTTGCTGCAAGAGCCCTGACTCCTAGGGCCTTGCCTTCTTGCCTTGCCTCTTCTGCCATGCAGTGAGTTCACAGATCTGTAAACAACTGTTTTGGAGCTACAGTCTCTAGGTTGCTGGGTGATCAGGGTCTGCTCTAGTTACTTTCTCAAAAGTCACTGGGATACAGTACCAACACCTACAACTAAAAGGAGAGGTTTGTGCTGGGTTACAGCTCCAGCTCATGGTGAGCAGGGGGCAGGGAGAAATGGCATGGTGGAAGGATCTGCCACAGCAGCCAGGAAGCAGAAAGAGAAGGGAGGAACCAGAAAGGGTTATAAATACACACCCACATGGCCCTCCCCTCTGACTAGGCCCCGCCTCCTAACAGCGAGGCAGCTAGAGCACCCCGTTACCCAATCACCTTCCAAAGCCCCACCTTTGGACACGTGAGGCTTTGGGGAGACACTGCTGATCCAAGCCATGACAGGATCTTCGCAGATTCCACAGAAGCTGTTCTTCCTATGGCTTTTCTTCCATGTTTCCCTCTGTGCCTCTCTTGTTAAAATCTGGTTGAGGATTTTTTTTTTTTTTTCTTTTAAGTGGCTAGTTCAGCAGTTAAGGGCACAACATAGAACAAAATAGAACTCTCAGCTTAGTGTGTCTCAAACCAGATTTTTTTCCTTCAAGTCCTCGTAAGAAATTAGAGTATTCTAATTTTGCAATAGAGTAGGTATCTATGGGACTTGGATCCTGTAATCAACCTTGTTTACTTCTGAGTATTCTTTTTTTTTGGCTAAATTCTATGTGGTTTGTAACTTAATTGCACAGGATAAAAAAACATTTAGTTTTCTGCACCGTATTGACGTGACTTTTGCATTTCAGTTATTTGCTTTCTCTAGCTCATGAAGTAGAGTGAGCTATTTTATATTTACATCATTGAGCAGTGTATGATAAATGAAGAGTAGAATTGGAACAGTGGAAATTAGCATAGTCAGTTTGTAAATAACAGCACCAAGGAATGCTGCAGCCAAGAAGCATCCAAGTCATCAACCAATACCAAGTACCTTCTAACTTATTAAGGCTTGTATGCTTTTTTCAAAAGAGATGTATCATTTATCTACCTTAATGTGTTTTAAGTTACTTATCTTCATTTTTCCAGTAAAAGTATCTGATTTGTAACCCTGTATTTGTTCTCTTCGGGGCTTCCCAGTTCTGGCTGGGTTGTGCTAGGCTTAGTTTATGGAAAGCCAGTAAATTCAACAATCACATTGAGAAAACTATCCAGAACCGTAAGGGAATTTCTGTTTTATTGGAAGACATGTGGAGAATTAGCAAACTGACTGTCTAATAATGTGTAGTGTGAGGTATTTCATATAGGAAGTAATGCATATGGTGCTTATCCCTGGAATGAACCTTCCGCGTTATGGGATTGATTGCCTTCCAGGTATTTTTGAGGTGGATGCAGAAATCTAAGAAGTTTCCTGCATGGGACTATGAGAGAAAGACTAGAAATAAAAACTCTTTTAAAAAGCAAAGTACTGTGCAGATTTTACACAGCTGAGCCCTCAGTTTGAAGCCAGTGGTCCTTGAGGGAGCAGTGCCTCTGCAGATCTCATGGGGGTTCAGCGCTGTCTAGCAGCCTCCCAAGGGCATTGGCCCAGCTGTTCCTCTCCATGGCAGTGATGGTCTTATTTATCTTTAAGGGCCCGAGCACAGACTTGGAGCATAGTAAATACTCAAGGAAATGTTTGACCCAAATAAGGAAAACACAAATAAAGTTTTGACTGTCAAGTATCTGAAACACTGACTTTCTTAAGTGTACACAAAGCAGTCACATAGGACACCAGTGAAAGAACACAACTTGGGCAGTATATTTACCCAATTATTCAATGACTTTTTTCAAAGTAAAAAATTCTCCTCCTTTTTAGGAGAAGTAGAATTTCTGTTGCAACAGTCCTATCTACCTTAAGAGCTTTTGATAAATATAACTGATGTGTCCTTCAGAGGTTTATAGTATCCGGCTGTATGTGAGACAGCTGGCATTCCACGCCCTTTCCCCTATGTTATGCACTTTATTCTACCTGTGTTTGTTTCCCAGAACTGCTCTAAGGCGCTCAGCAGAGCAGTGGGCATGTTGGAAGAGGAAGAGAACATAGTAGTATTTATCAAACTTCCCAGAAAACTGTGGTAAGAATATCTGGCTTTTTGTTGTTGATGTTTTTGGTTAAACCCCTTCATACTAATGTAGTGAATTTCTTGATTCCTGCTTTACTATTCCATTCAGCAGTACCTTTTAAAAAAATCTGCTCTTCCTTCTTGAAAATGCATTCTTAGAACTTTTCCAAACATACTAGTTAATTTGGTATTTCAGAGTGCTGCATCCTCAGGAACCAGACAAGGATGGACTTGTGTTTTTAGAAAAACACAGTAACTTGGATGATGAAGGTCAGCTGATAGGAAGCCTCATTTTAAACAAAACAGGGAGTGGTGGGGACCTGCAATTTTGAGATTGTAGAGATGCTAATGATCATAAGTCTGGTGTTGCTAGGTTCTCCCAATTTTCAAAACTGGAAATCTAAACTATGAATATTGTAATATGTGCATGAGCCCAGAAAACTGTACGTTTTTTTGCCTTAGTGGGAAATTTTTCCTCTTCCCACTTTACTAAACTTCACTCCAAGGCGTGGATGATGGGCTTGCTTCGGCAACACATATACAGACATGGATGAGCACTTCTAATTTTTATGTATGCATTTTGGTCCCGGTGTTTAATCCCCAAGCCTCACGCTTGCCAAAGGATGAGAAGGATGAGCATTTTAAAATTAATTTTCCTTCCTTTCTCCTCCTTCTCACCCTTGCCATGATTAGTAGCACCAAATAGACATTCAAAGAATCCTGTTCGTGTCACACACCTTTCTCCTGTACCTATTTCTCCACAACTATATTTTTTCTCTTGCAGTTGTGAACATGTGTAGGTTCTGCACAGAAATGTTCTCTGTGTTCCATCATACGCCAGGGTCAGTCTGTCCTTCGTGATACACCCATTGCATAGGTCATAGTTGGAAGCTGGGACCAGAGCAGGTACATGTTCTAGGCCACTCATACAGAACTAAAAGCTTCCTGAAGCCTTCCTATGGCTTCTCATTGGCCTGATCTATCTGTGAAATCCAGGCATATGGACCTAATTAAATCCTTCAATTACATTTCAAGGGTAGGCTTATTAGGGTAAGTAATTCCAGATCAGCAGCCTTTGAAGGCTTCTGCTGTACCTGCCTCTTTTGTGTGGTGCAGCATTTTCACAGTCTTAATTTAGTTCTGGTTGTCATTTGTTCTAGTCTTTCTCTTTAATTGAGACAGTTTTTTTTTCCTCAAATGTATCTAATTTGTCTGTGTTCACCAATTCTCTCACAGAACCCAGATCATAGTAATTACTCAATAAATGTTGTTTAAGGACAGATACGTTATGTCACTGGGTGAAATATCTTCACCTCTGTTACAAAGGAGTCCTGTGTGCTAGGAACGGAAATATTCATCAAGGCCAGGCGATTGTCCTCTTAGAAAGTTGACTCTTCATTAATTGATTTCCCTGTCTAATGGTTAGTGGTGAATGATAGTGACTATTATTCTTTATCCTTTTGCTTAATTGCCGAACCCACAAGAAGTGTCTAGATTGATTTCTTAACTGCTGCTAACTTGTTGATTTTTCTTCTTCCCTGCTAAAATGTGAGCTCTATGAGGTAAAGGCCTGTATTGATCCCATTCACCTGAGTATTCTTAATGTATAGCAGGGCTGCCATATTGAATGGGTATATGTCTTACCTCAGCTTTACTCTGATCTTCGTGCATTTTTAGGGTGTTTTTTTCTATCTCCTTTTTACTGTCCTTTTCTCTTTACAAAAATGTCCACAGCACTGTGTCTCCCTTGGGTAACAGCACTGCATTCTCAGTAGGGAAGGCTTCGGTTGGCTGCTGGCTCTGTTTTCTTGTTGAGGCTGGCAGTTCCGGATGGTGAGGTGGAGAGGAGCCATGCAAGAAGGACAGGACAGCAGGAGGAAGACCTTCCTTTCCTTTCTGCTTCCCAGCCCAGGAGAGACAACAACTACTCTTTCACAAGTCTAGATGAGACAGGATGGCATTAGAAGGAAGGCTTTGGAACATACTCTGTGATGCACATGCTTTCACAAAGCTAGGCTGATATCCTTGTGCACCTGGCACCTGGAGCACTGCAGACGGAGACAGTGAGAATCAGAGAGATGATTTCCATATCCCACCATTTCAAAGACGAAGATGTGACTCCTAAAGATGTAGCTCTCTCTGTCTGTATGCCTGCCTGTCTGCCTTTCTGTCTGTTATGTGTGTGTGTGTGTGTGTGTGTGTCTGTCTGTCTGTCTGTCTCTGTCATTGTCTTTCTCTCTCAACAGGGTCTTGCTCTGTTGGTCAGATTGACCTTAAACTCCTGGCTTCCAGTGGTCCTCCCACCTCAGCCTCTTGAATTTGGGAACTGCAGGTGTGTAACACTGTGCTTGGCTCAAAATATAGCTTTTGCCCAAGTATTTAGTAACTAAATAAGGGCACTCAAACCTAGATCCTCTCATGACAGCAGACTTCTTTTTACTCTCCACCATCTGACAGGTTGGGGCAGGTAAGAAGCGACCATTTTGCCGTGGCCCCAAGGTGTAGGGAATGACCTTGATCACATGAGTTTGAATGTCTTTGTAATTTGTTAATACATGATTCCATTAATTTGTACTAGTGTTAGTTGAATTCATATTAGAGTAGTATTCAATTGATAGATTTTCTTCCTTATCAAAACACTACACAACTACTTAGGTCAGAAGTTGATTATTTTCTGTAACAGGGTGATTAAAAAAGGGTTGACATTGAATGACAGAAAAGCTGATTGAATGGGGCAGAGCCTGTATTTGCATATGGACCTTGAGTTTGACCTGGATTTATAGGTTATTCTGTGACATCTCAAGACACAGAGGAGGGACACCTACCCACTCAGTCACATCATTCAAATAGAAATTTCACTATGATCAGACACGGGATTCAGGGAAGCATTCCAGTTTATTGCTTCTGGGAAGTCTCAAAGGTAACCTGTAAAGACTCTTCAGTTACCCAGTAGGACCTCATGAAACTGCCCGTGGAAATCAGGATAATTCTGGCAATTCTGAGAGCATTTTAATAGGGCACTGATTACAGATTATAGGCACTCGGTGCTGTTTTGTTGTTGTTTTGTTTTTTTCTGTTGAGGCTAAAGGGTGCAGTTCCAAAGACAAGAAATGGGCTTGACCAATTCCTATTTTTCTACCCTTTGGTTTGCCAGTGCTTAGAATAGTTACTGACAAACACAACAGCTGACCTAGGCTACAATATGGTTGGTATGGACTTACAGGTGACTAGCAATGCCAGGATGTGAATTCCCAGACTGATAATGTACGTATGACTTTGCCCAGGGTGTGTGCCCTTGCCACTGGCCCTAAGCACCAAGACTGTAAAAGGGGCATCTGTCAGGGCCAGCACACAGAGGTCTGTGGTTTGGGACTTGGCCAAAGTTATTCTGTGCTTCTTGGATTACCCCAGGCTGTTCCACTTGGGCAAGCCATCATTTCTTTTGGCCCTGACAGCTTATGAGAAAACACAAGCTGTGAAAATTCAAGGGATAAAGGGTGATAGTAAAAATTAAGTTTAGAAATCTATGGGCTAGCAGTGTTCTATTCCGGAACTAATTTCATGCCAACTCCCAAGAAAAAGAATGAATTTCATAATAGTTCCTTCTGTGATTAAACATTTTCTCTTTCTCCCTTGTCCCTCCTCTCCTAACCTACCACCTGTTCTTACCTTCCACAAACATGGGGCTGCTGTAATGTTTTATGTTATCATTCTGTGCTTCTTTAACTTTACTTGAAATAGCATTGTAGTAACATGGAGAACAACGCCTGGTTCTAAACTTAACTTTTGCTACTCTTTAGTTGCATGACTTTGCAATTACCCTCTGGACTTCACTTTCTGTATGAGTTAAATAAGATAGCTGTGTAAAATAGACAACTGCCAGTATTATACCTATTACAGTTTTATGCTGAAGACTGTTATATCTGCCTCATTTTGATTTTCAACGTAAGTGTGATCTGCTGGTGGGAAGAGCCCAAAAAGACATCAATGACTTGTTGGTTGGCTCCTTTGTGAAGGTCTTGCTGATAGTCTTCTGTGCAGAGTGAAATGGTTGCACTCCCCTGGGCAGAGCTTTTCACATTTGTGAAGTGGGTGTCACTCTGAGGCAAGCTAAGGTTGTTTGAAGCACTGGTAGCAAAAGATGGAAGGCACAGAATGTAGAGAGTGAGCTAATCAAAGGGTCCAGGTTGTGCTTTTGAAATGTCAGAGGGGGGTAATACAGTAAAGGAAGTGGAAAGAGGAGTTTCGCTTGAGAACCAGCAGAAACCTTTGAAATATGTGCCTTTCATATTTAAACCTTTTCCGGTTTGGAAAATAGCCCACAAGGTTCATAAAACTGCCTCATGGCTGCCATCCAAGATCTTCTCAGGAGTTGACTCCTCTTGTAAACTGCTAGAATCAAGATGAGGGTGGTGAGCGGTGGTGATGAGGTTGGGTAGGCTCTATCCTGCTATGGAGACAGAGGTCTTTTGTGGAATCTCTCTGCTATTGTATTGTCAACTCCCCAGTTTAATTTGTGGAATCAAAACAAGCTTTATCCTGATAAAACTGTGTGGTTTTCTTTACTAACTAAACAGCATGACATTCACACCTGAAATGAACAGGTATCCAGAATGAATGGTGTTAGACTAGAGCTGGATTCCTTATTTTTATGGCTGCTGAGTAGGGATGATAACAGTATCTTGTCCACCAGAAAACAAAACTGATCAGAAGCAAAATTCTGAAGCAACTGAGTTTGTCTTTGTTCACCTCCAGTGCATTTTTGACTCTTTTCCCTACCTTTTTTTTTTGTGTCTTCAATATCAGGTGTTAAGGAAGAGCAGAGACTCTTCAGGAGTCCTTCTTCCTGGATTCAAATCCCTGCTGTGCTCTCAAAAGGTTGTGTGATTTAGGACAATTTACTTAATCATTCTAAATTTCAGTTTATTCATCTGTAAACTAAAGTTGCTCTTTCCAGAGCATACACACATTAATAAGGATTTTTTTAAATACAAAAGTCACATATCTCGGTGTCTGCCTCTTTCGTACGCATTTGAAGTAGGGGTACTCTTGGAGGCAGGGAACAAAACTTTCTACCACCATTCTGATTATGTTGCACAGTCTTAAATCCATTCAGTTGACCACTGGGGAAGCCTGTTAAAATTGGAATTACAGTCCTTGGCCGGAACTTTATGAGATGAAAACTGTTAGTGCATCTGATTGGAAATCTTATTTCTGAACTGTAAGTATTGAAGGACACGATGTGTTGCCTTTAAACTAACAAGAGAAGTACATGTGTTTATGGGCCCAGGAAGTACCACATTCCTTGTGTGCATCTCACTGCTGTGAAAGACTTCATAGCAGACTGTAATATTGATGACATATCAAGCACAGGTAACTCGCTGCCCCTTTCCCAAGGAGTTGTGAAGTGGCAACATTCTCCAAATCAGTGACTCAAGTGGGAGTACTGTTTTAAAAATTCGTGTTAGATTTATGGAATATGTTGAAGAAGTTTTACTCTAATTTAAAAAACAATTTTAGAAAATAATTATACTCGTTTGCAACTATATTTCAAGTAAGTATAGGTTTCATACACTGGAAAAATTGGAGGTTCTCTCTAAAGGCTCATTATTGTTGTGGTGTTACACTCCAGGTCTGTTCCAAAATAGAATTCACTTAATCAAGAAAACATTTACCTCAGGTTCAACTCTATAAATATCTGATCGTTAGCTTGCTGGAAATTTTGTTCATTTATTTTTCCTTTATTTTTAACGGTGGGAATTTTTAAATCCATGACTTCTGTAATAAATCAAACTATCCTCTAAAGGAAAACATTTCAACCGCTCCCTTTTATTTTATGGGTTTAGTGTCTTTTCGCCTGTTTTACCTTTTGCTTACCACAAATAAAACAAACATACTAATTCAGCAAGTAGCACAGAACCTAGTGTATACTTAAAATGTTCGTTTACATGTAGAGTCAGTCTTTGTGTGGCTTTTGTCTGTATCTGAACATGGCTAAGCTGGAATAGATTTGGCTATTTCCAGTGCTTTCTGGTATAAGTGATGCTCTCAGACCACTGTATTTTGTTCTTACTTTGTTAAGAAACTGCTAGATTCTACAATTATGTGAGTGCTCAGTAAAATTGCAGGTTGCAAAAAATGTCCTTTTCTTTCAATCTTACTACCCTTTACTCTCTTTTCAGTATATATTTAAAATTCACTCTTTAAGGCCCTTCATACAGTTTTAGATTGGTAGTATTGGCCTTAACAAACTACATTCTACATTGGTGTTCTGTTGTTATTTTATTTCTACCCATACTGCAGAACGGATACATAGGTATCACAGAACCAGCTTAACTGCTCCCTG
Organism: Dinomys branickii; assembly: GCA_004027595.1. Lineage (NCBI taxonomy): Eukaryota > Metazoa > Chordata > Mammalia > Rodentia > Dinomyidae > Dinomys > Dinomys branickii. Next base: position 82,489 of record PVLD010005702.1, read on the forward strand.
GAATTTAACCTTTTCAATGTGGAGATTCTATTTTCAGAAAGAGGGATACTTATGAAATCTTCATCTCACCTTAAATTTCCTCCAGATGGCATGTCCTGTGTGTATGGCTTGGCTCTTTAATGTCCCCAAAGCCATTCGTTGAAGACTTGATTACCACCCTGTGAGACCTATAAGAGGTGGGATCTAAGAAGTTAGGTCATTAGGAGTATGCCCTCGAAGGAAATCCTGGGAGCCCTGCCCCTTCCTCTTTGCTTGGTTTTTCTTCCTGCTGACATGAGGTGAGCAGCCTCTTCTACCGTGTGCTCCCCATGTACTGCCTTGCTTGCCATAGGCCCCAAGGCAATAGGGCCAACCAGTACTGGAGTGAAACCTCTGGATCCATAAGCTGAATAAACCTTTCGTGTTTTCAATTGTTTATCTCAGGTATTTGTCAGAGCATAAGAAAGCTGACTTATATCTTAAAAAAAAAAAACAAAACCTTCGGCCAGGTGTGGTAGCATACACCTGGAATCTAGCTGTGAGAGAGACCGAGCAAGACGATTGCATGTGCAAGCCCAGCCTGAGAAATTCAGCAAGATCCTGTCTCAAAATAAAAAGCCATAATGACAACAAAAAAGGTCTAGTTGTGTTCATTGGTAGAATATTTACTTAGCATGCATGAAGCACTGGATTAAATCTCCAGCAAAACACACACACACTCCTCCAAATGGCATATCCTAAGTGTAGTTTGCTTAGTGATATTGTTACTTTTTGGGTTTGTCATCTCGTTGTTGCCTACCATGGGTCCTTGCTTTAGTACAAGTGGAAATTAAAACTAAATCACACATTTAGAGGAGAAAAGAAAACCTCAGTTAAAAAGTTAGAGGAAAGATTGGAAAGGACTGCAGTTTAAGTAGCAGAGGGTTACATTCCAATATGTGAGTTCAGAGTGGCCCACCTGCAAAGGTGGGGGGGGACAGTTTTCAAAAATTAGCCAGTGACCCGGGAGTCTGACTGATCCAGGTGTCATAGATCTGGAACCCTCAGTCTGAGGGCCGGTTCTGTCTATGAGGTGGGATTCCACCTGTGCAGTGATCAAGGCAATCCCAGGTTTAGGACAATGGTGGAAGGTTTCTGGGTGAGGTTGAATATCTATGGAAACCCTTTATCTTGGTGTGCTCAGTCTTGAAGGGGGAAGAAGTCACATAATTTCAGGACTAATCAACCCTGTTGTGGGTGGTCATTGACAGACACTCTGTAAATGATCAACAAACATCACTATGGCAGAGATAAGAAGAGATAGGACCCAGGACTTATAGTAACAAAGGATATAAAGTGAAGGGTAAGCTTTGTTCCTTTTGTAGTTACTTATTGGGCTTCTGTAGGCCCAAGTGAAGTCATGGTTCACAGCAAAAATGGCCTTTAAGTCCCTGACTGTCCAGAAGAAAATACAAGTTATATCTTAAGAGCCCAGTATTCGTCCTGTTTTCCGTCCTTATAGTGGTCTCTGACTACAACATTACAGTACTGCAATGATACTGTTTATTAAAGTTAGGATGTAGTGATTGACAAAGAGATTAAAAAGTATAACTATAAAGTAAGTAAACATCAACAAACCTAGCTTCATAGGCTGAATATAAAACAGTGTTTGTTCTTTGGATATCAAACCGTGAAGAAAATTGTGCTTACCGTACATATAAACAAGGAAGGAGGAGATGAAAATAGTCTAGGTTTGTAATTGAAGCAGACATGAGTCACTGGCTCAGAGAATCCTGTGAACATCTCCTACAAAGAAGAGTTTGTATATACAGGGAAGAGAAAGAACCATGTATTATAGTATTTACTAGTCTGATGGTTGAAAAGAGATCTTCTTTTCCCACCTTAAAGAGTTAAAATTATGGTTAGGGCTATTGTATATGGTGGTAGTGTTTTTGTACTGTTCCCAAGTTGCATAAGTTATGTAGTTGGCTTTGTTCAATAGAGCTTTGCCCTGGCATTCTGCTGTGATTATTCAGAGGAAGGGTGCCATTTTTTCATGAAAATTTGTTCCAGCCTTTTTCGTTTTTGTTTTTGCAGTAGTGGGGATTGAACCAAGGGCCTTTGCACTGAACTGCAGCTACAGTCTTTTTGTTGGTTTGTTTTTGTTTTTGAGCCCAAATCTCACCAAGTTACTGAATTGCCCAGGCTGGGATCAAATTCGAGATCCTTCTGCCTCAGCCTCTTAGAGTGCTGGGATTACAACTATACACTGTTATGCCTGGCTTCTTACAACTCTTTCAAGGAGGAAATTTACTGATTTCCTTTTAGGGTTGTTACAGTTTACACCCAGATGTCCCCCGAAAGCCTCATGCACCTTTAAACGGGGCTCTTACAGAGGTAGATGAAGTGCTAGGTTTAGGGGTGGGTGATTGCTGAATCAGTCCACTGACTGGACTGGCACCGCCCTAGTTGCAGCCATCTGGATAAGATAAAAGGGGAAGAAAGAGCCTTGCTGCTTTCTCCTCTCTTGTTGCTTTTGCTATTTCCCTCCTCCATGAGTGGCTGCCCCTCTGCCCTGTGCCATCCTGCTTCCGAACTAGCTGGTTATGGGCAAACCGTGAGTTAAAAAAAACGTTTTCCCCTTTAACTTTGGATGTTGGGTATTTGGTCTCACCAGTGAAAGAAAAGTAAATAAGACAGAGGTGCCCAACACCATGACTGGACTGTACTCAAAAGGTAAGAGAGCCACACCGATAATTGGATTTCCATAAAATGTATAGTTATATGGCTTCAAGATCTGGAAGAAAGAGTGTGCTTCAGAATCAAAATGTTTGAAGTAGTACAGAGTCACTGACTATGTTCTTGTTTCCAAATCTAGAGATTATCCTAGCAACATGTTGGTAAGCTTTTTTCTAGACATTTCTTTATTCATGTAAGTATATACAAACAATTTTATATTCATGAGCTCATTTTCTGTTCTATAATCTCCTTGTTTCCTCTCTGTAATATTTCATGATCATTTCTCCAGTCAGTATAGGTCTGAGCTACAATATTCCATTGGGTGGGCTATACTGTATTTAAACATTAAAGATCGATGAGTATATAGGTTGTTTATAATGTTTAGTTGAATAAAAGTGTATCAGAGGTAAGCATTGTCTATAATGTATACATGTATACAATTTATATTTCCTAATAGTGTTTAGTTCAAAGAGTTTCAATTCAAATGTTAAATTCTGTAAGAGACAAATTATAACACTATTTTATAATCCTTAGACAAATAGGAATAAGCAAAAAATAACACAGTGTACCATTCCTCAAAACTTATCTTAAAATTCTAAGAGTTTTGAAGGAATCTTTGGAAGATACATTCAGTGGCTATCTTGATTCCATGTTTTGGATTCCCTGTGTACATATTTTGTAAATTCCTGAAATACTGTACAAAATTTAGTGATTCATTACTAGGGTTTTACAGAGCACTTGCCATATACTTTTGTTTATGGAATATTTTAATTTATAAATAATTCATTAAACATAGGAAAAAAATGCCCCCCGAAGACTGGTTCTGAACTAGTTGTAGAGCAGAATAAACTGAAGAGGTTTTTGGAAAAGCAAGCCTGAGGCTCTGCTCCCTTCCGATGCTCCACACCTCTGTGGTTGGTGCTTGGGCTCCTCCGGTGATATTGATGTACACTATTTGTTTGGAGTTCCTCTTTTGAAATATTTCTTTGCCTATCTTCAAATATTATCAAAGAACTAAATTGACCTCAGGTTATCTCATTATCTCTTCTCCCTCAACAACACCTGCCTGACTTTATTTGCTTGCATAAGGCCCTACAAAGCATGTCATAGGCTGGTAACTAGGCCTTTTGCCACCTGGCCAATGGGGGATGTTTGCAATCCCAGGCACAGTGCTATCATCTGACTATATACAGGGGAGTTGAAGTTGTAGAATTTCAAAATAAAGTGGCAATGCAGAGAAGTCCAATTTTAGAAAGTTATCTTTTTTTCGTGCACTGCTCAGTTGTTTGGATTTACCTCGGTGGAGTTCCCATGCACTAGGGGAGACCAGCTGATTCTGCCCCCAAAGTATTCCAAGATGACATTACTTTTCTCTTGATATAAGGATGTTGAGTGTGTCTGCTTCAGAGCTGAGTCACATTAACTACTTCATTCAGCTGATGTCTAGAACTAGGAATTATTGTTGCTTGTTTACAGTGGGAAGTATAACTGGCACACTGTCCACAGTATTTGTGTTGGCACGGCCAGGGCCAACATGTGATCAGAAGAATGTATGTTAAACGTAAGAATACGGAAGTGAGTGATATTAGAGAAATCAAATATCTGGTAGCACTAAGCTAAATAGGTGGCACTGTGTTCACACCAGAGGAAGTTCGTCCTTCTCGGTTGAGAAATACGTAAGAGTCTGTAGGGTCTACCCCACCCCGGAACTACCTGCAGGATTTGAACGAATGCATTGCCAATCACTATTTTCCCTTTGCAGGATCTTACATCTGTACCCCTTTTCTTATGCATTTCATCTACCTGATCCCAGAGATCGCTTGCATTTCTAATTCCTACCCTAAAAGGTAATTTCATTGTTCAACTCCTTGGATGGTGAAGAGCTATCCCATGTACTAACAGAAGTGCATGTGCATGAATTAGGTAGCTTCAAGGAAGAAAAAGAGAAGAAAAGGGTCTTGAGGAAAATCAGAACTGCAATTAATTTCTACAACTGCCACATAAGGCAGCCAGCTGCTTTGACTGGTGCAAGTTGGCTTCTTGGATGGAAAAGCTTTGCAGTTATGTGGGATGGGAGCTGTGGGCCAGGAAAGGAAGTCTGTGTGGTAATGCAGATGGGAGTGATGAGTGGTCACCAGCACAGCACTACTGTCGTACTCATCTTGCTTTCTTAAAATGGGGTCCTGATCTTGGGCCAGAGATCGTTATAGCAACAGTAAAGTGTAAGAGCTGACAAAGCTCTTTGCATAAATCAAGCGGGGAAATGCATCCCATGTGTTGTGTTTCTGTTTTCCTTCCTGAAATGATTCTTCCTTTCCTTTCCGATCACAGCCTTACCAGCCCAGTTCCTTCCAGACAAATGACTTTAAAATTTGGTTTCGGAATGACTGCATGGGAGCCTAACAACCAGTTAGGTGGTTGTTTAAAACATAAATCCCAAGATTCTGATTTACTGAGGGGCCCAAGAGAATGCATTTTTTGAAAGCTCTCTATGCTGAATACAGATATACAAACAGATTGGCAGATTTGGGGCAGTCTTGAAGAGACATTGTACTTACTGCCATGGAGCCTCAGCAGCATCCCTTCTACTTTCTGATTTTTCCCTTCCTGTCTTTCAGGGTGACATTACATGCGCATGCACACACACACATACACATGCACACGCACACATGCACACACATGCAAACATGTGCACACGCACACACACAATTATTCTGTTAATTCCATTGCCCTGAAGAAATACTACTTTTCCATAGACAATCTGATAATCTCTACTAGTGAATTCCCTGATGTTAACACCTATAAATGTGTCTTCCTTGCAACACTTCATACAGAGCCTTCTGTATGAGATTTTTTTATTTTTATGGGGAGAGTTTCGTGTCAGTAAGTGAGAAAATAAGACTTTGGTAAATAAAATTGTTTCACTTTTACAAGTACTTTTTGATATGGATGGCTACATATATTCAGTTACTACAAGTTTAGAAGCACTTTTATTATTCAAATCATAGTAAGAAGAGCAATAAAACTTTGTCCAATTTTAAGCAAACTTTGTTATTCAGGCACTTGATCTGCACACATTCCATTACTTCTTTTGCTGTGGGAAGTAGTGACAATATCTCCACGTTGGAGTAGGTAAACTGAGAGCATGAGGAACTTTGAGATTTCTCCACCAGTCACATATACCCACAATTCACATGTTGAAAGTGACATTTGAACCCAGCCTTGTTTGATTCTACATCTTGGGCTCAATGAAGTTACCAGTTTTATTTTTCCCTTTCTAATTTTTCCCAGATGTCTTTATCCACTGTATGAAAAAGCAACCAAGGTCCTCAGTTTTTAAAAGAATATGATTTCCTAAAACTTTCATAAAATATGTATGTCTCTTTCCTTTGCTTTTGAAAGATTTTACACAGTAAACTTATAGCTTTCTATTGCTTTTAACTATAGTTTTAAAGAAATGTGAATCAAATATGAAAAAGCAAAAGCTAGACAGACTATTTTGGCAGGTGCTGGTCAGAGAAGGTCTGATGATTTTGAGACTGGCTTTCTTTCTAACTTGCTTATAGAATAATTTGAAGCCACCATGCTACCCTTGGGTTTCTTTTTCACATATCTCCAAATGATAAGGGGTGGGAACTCTGGGAGCCAGAAGAGGTATTATGTGTTCCTTTCATTTAAAAAAAAAATGTTCCCAGTAAATCATAATATCTTCCTGGGAAAGTCCTAGAGCAATGAACAGTGGGAGTAGTTCTGTGTGCTAACTTGCAGGGAATCAGAGTTTCTCACTCAGTGAGAAGTAGATCTCTTTACACCGTTGTCATTTTTTTCTTAGGCAGCATGAACAAGCTGGAGACAATGATAAAAATATGGTCAAATCACAAGGAGCCCTAGGTTCAGATCTATAATGTCTAGATCTATAGATATGCATGCTTGATGCATGTATTGATATATGTTCATGGTGTCACTAAAAGAATCTGCTGTATTACAGAACCAGAGCTAGGAACAATGCCTTTAATGAGAAGGACGCTCCTTTTAAATATTTTTCTTCCTAACCAGCGCTTACAGATGTGAATAGGTTATAAGTGGTAGAAGTTTGTGAATCTTGCATGGAGAGAGAGGTCCCCTTTTTCTCCCATCATAAATCATTGTGATTTAAGTGATACTTTTGATGTGGTTAGCAGTCAACTCGTGGAGGACAGAAACTATATCTTATTTCTTATATAACTCTAGAAATGAACCTGACATGGCAGAGTAGGTATTTGTTGGCCAATTAGCTCAATTTTATGGACCCCTGACCAACTCTGAACTGCTGTTATTACTGAATGTGTATCTGTGCTGCTGACCCATATGCAGAATCCGAATTCTCTACATAGCCGACCTGACTAGCCCATAGGCTCTCTCTGGACCTTTAATTCTGATCTTTTAATTTGTGTGGACTAGTATTGGCTAGTGACTAGTCATAAACTGCTTATAACTAGAGTGATGGAATAGAGAAAGTTTGCTAAGTCGCTGTTGGGAGCAGAGTCAATATTCAGATTGACCTTGAACATAATAGCCACAAGCAGAATTAAGAATATGAGGGCAGCACATCTTTTGTGAGACCTAAATATATCATGTGGTCTTTGTGTGTGCAGTGCTTTTTGCGGGGGGAGCATTCATTGTGACTCAGCAAAATACTGCTTTATTTTCATAATTATTGGGCAGCCACTGTCAGTTAACCACAGGAGCATAACATGTGGGAACTTCTGGGTAACATTTCCAAAACGTTTAACATTAGTCAGATGCTTTTTTAGAAGTCTGTGTCCATTTTGGCTGAAGGAAAATGTGGAGAGCTTGGCAAGGGCTCAGAGCATGGCAAATCTACACAGAGGTGGGCTGGAAAATAGGACCTATTGCAAGAGGCTGACAAAGAAGAGTTCCTTACTTAGCCTGGTCTCAGAGTGCTGAAGGATGATTCAATTAATGGTCTTCTGTTACATATATAGTTATTATGTGGAAGATGATATAATTATTTCCACTATGAATGGAATTAGGGAAATGGATTTACATTAAGTTAACAGTGCTTCTGAAAGAGCATAAAGAACTTCCGGATTTTAAGGAGTGTTGGACAGTGGGAAGACTTCACAGGAAGTGTGAAATGCTCTTCCTTACAGAATAGGATTAGGGTGGGTACCGCTTGCCAGTTAAGCATGGTACAGTAGGGGTAGAAATTGCCAAGTGTTCTAGATGCATTTCACACTACTCATGTCACAGTGTTTGACATTTTCAAGGCGTGCATGGGTATGCCCTCTTGGTTTGTATTTTTGCATAGCCTTTATAAATACAAGAGCTTGCTTTTAATGTTTTTGGGATGCCTTTCCAGTAAACAAAAGGTTAAACTGTAAATTGAAAAGTAGTTTAACTGCAAATCTGCTTGCTCCTTCTTCTATGAGCCCCACAATCTTATCAATTCCAACTTTTTTTTCTTTTCCTTCTTTAGAAAATTCGCCGCATTCCCTACTCGCTTGTTCTACAATGAGTGCCAAGTCTGCCATCAGCAAGGAGATTTTTGCACCTCTTGATGAAAGGATGCTGGGAGCTGTCCAAGTCAAAAGGAGGACAAAGAAAAAGATTCCTTTCTTGGCAACTGGGGGTCAAGGCGAATATTTAACTTATATCTGTCTGTCAGGTAATGAAAATGAGATCGATGCTATTAAAATAACTTCTGCTTTAAGACATTCAATTTAAGGTATCCAGGAGAGCCCTATTAATTTCTAAGTATCTGTTCTACTTGTCTTTCCTGTTTCCTCTGTTGTATTCCTGATTCCCGTTTACACACGACACCCCTATTTTCGAGGTTGCTTTACCTCGGAAAGGCAGTGAAGTTTAATCCTAATGCATTTTAAAGCTCATTAAGGGTTTCTGCAGAGTTTAGCAGACATTTATTTGCTCATTCTTGCCTTCATAGGAAGTGGTCTTTTCCTTGGGGAATTTTTGTTTCAGAACAGTTCTTGGTGTTTGGATATTTGTCATTACTAGCAGCCTGAGTTTCACTGACTTTCTTTTTCTAGGACATTGCCAATAATTAGTAATACTTTGTCTAGAGATAAATATTGGCACCTTGTAGAATGTGAGAAAGAAATGTTCACAAATCTTGGCTTTGCCTGACAGCCGTTGCCTTGTCAGGAAGCATCTGTTTTATTAAGCTTAGAATTTTGTTGGATTATTCTTTTTTCTTGTTTGTGATTATAGGAGATCTGTGGGATTTACTGTGGATTCATATCAAATTTTTTTCAAGATAAAATTTAGATAAATTTTCTATGGAGTTATGGGTGATGCTAGTCTGGAAGCCTAGGGCATACATGTAATATTTTGATAGTACATCTGGTAATGGCATGATGGAAGAATTAAGCTTACCTTAATTCATCTTTTTAAAATCTCTTTCATTGGTGGTGTGGGAGTAAAACTTTATTTTTTGGACCCATTTTTAGCTTTAAAAAAATAAGCCTCCGATTATTTAAATTTGTCAGAATTCATTTCACTCTGGAAATAGCTTTTATCAGAAAGAATATGTGAATTTATCTTAGATTAAAATGAAATAAACACATAGCAGTTTGGAAAGAATGACTTCTCAATGCTTAGAAGAAAGTATTTGAATGTACAGAAGGGAGTCAACTTGAAACATTGGTCTCTCTTTCCTGAAGAGGAATTGGATGGTAAAATTTGGTTATTGTGAGGAGGTATATGTATTTCTTTAGTGTGCTAAGCAGTGCCTGGCATACAGGAGGAGCCCAATATCCAGTGACTAAGTGAAAGAAAGAAGTAACCTTTAATTAATACCTTTCTAATATTCTTTAATAAGATTGATTGGAGTCTTCAGTATACTTTTTTATTCTTAAATTTAGACCCTAGAGTTTGTTTATGACCCTAATATACAGGATACATGCTGTCTTAGTTGTGCTGTCACTGAGACACAATATCCCACAGCCACAGGTGAAAGGAGGGAAGGTTTATTTTGGCTTGTGTTTCACTCCACAGTCGGCTGGCTCTGAGGTAGGACAGCATGGCAGGAGGGAGTAGGAGAGAAAAGCTGCTCAGACACGGTAGACAGGAAGGAGAGAAAGTATGTGAAGAACTGGGAAGGGAGATTTATCCTTCCAGGTCTTCTGACCAGACCCATACTCCTGTTAGCTATAATGCCTCCATAACACAATTGCTTCCCCAGAGCTCCCCCATGAGCACATCAGCCTCTTGGGGGACATTTGTATATAAACTACCATACATGCCAGGAAATTTTGGTTTATATTTGGACTGAGATGAACATGGGAAGAACACAGACATGTAATGCTTCTATTTTTTAAGGTCTATTCACTCAGTATCTCCTTAAGATTTCTTGTAGATGGGTATTTGAAGAAAAGTCAATGGTCCGGAAGCCACTTGAGTTTTGCCCTGTGTAATAAGTATGATCAAACTGTATGGTTAATATTAAAAGTAAAATAATGATTAAAGCAAAGGACTCATTGCTGTATGTTGCCCTCAGAATACTCCCCACTGATTTGCACATACTTTTTCCATCATTCTTGCTACTTTCTGAAATACTTCTGGGAGTTCTCTTTTGTGAGTCCCTCTGAGGTATGATTAAAAGAAAATATGGTGAATGTTGCAAGTAAAGCACTCATGAGAGAGGACTTCTCAGAGATTCTGCAGAAAGTGGCAAGGGTGATAGGATAAATGCGTTCGAAGCACATTTTGAGGGTGGTTAATGGCAAAGTATCTTTTACTGTAATAAATTCTAAAAAGATTGAAACATTCACTGTATTTTTTTTATCATTCCACTTATACCTTATCTCCAAAAGAGAGCTATTTTCTTTAGATTTTAGACATATGCTGTTGTCTCCCTATTGTTGATCATAAAGTCTGCAAGAGTGATCTGGGGCCTCTAACAGCCTCATCTCAGTGGAATAGCATAACCATCTGCCCCATCACAGAAGATAATGAATGACCTGGCATTTACTGGGTAACTGCATTTACTTTACAAATTTCCAGCACCTTCAGATTTAAAGTCTGAGATGATGAGAATTGCTTTTTGTTGCATTCTAATAGCAAAACATTTCTTGTTCTGAAAATCTTCCTTTTCATGGTTTTGAATTTTGAGAGGCTACATAGATAAAATAGGTCTGACATTGTATCAGATGGTACGATGGAAATTGGGGCAGGAAAAGGCCAGGCAGCTTTGACACTGTTTTTAGAGTGTGATTTTTTTTCTTCTTCTAAGTGACTAGAAAGTAGGAACCATTATTTTCTAACTTATATGAAGCTTAGAGCCATATCAATCCCGATAAGGTAATGTTTTAATTAGCAGTGTGTGAAGTAGTTTTTATTAAGTACTTTCTATGTGCTCAGTGTTCTAGGTACTGAGGGTTATAAGAAAATGTCATTTAGTTCCATGGAGAAGAAGCAGTAAGACATTAATGTTACTCACAAAAATGAACAGATGTATAAACTCTGAAAAGGCCCCAAAGGAGAAATACAGATAAGAATCTGTGGGGGGAATTTGGCCTGATTGGGAGAAGCAAGAGCTTTAGAAAAGTAGGACTGCACTGGTTGGAAGAGGGTTGTGTGGGTGAGCGGGGGGGAATGGCAGCTTCATTAACAGACTGAGCAGGGCTTTGAGTTTCTTCTTCTCTCCTATCCGTGTGACCTCTTTGTAGCCCACCACAGATGCAAAGCTGTGAAGCGAAAGCTGAGCTGGGGAATAACACTCTCCTTCCTGCCATTAGTGAGAACTTCCTGTACTTTCCCAGAGCCCCGGCCCTTCAGCTGTGGTGGTAGCATTGATGAAAAGCAGCTATTCATTTTGAACAGGCAAACTTTGTCCACATTAGGGCAAGGTCTGCAAAGAATTTTTAACCACTCTTCACATACTGGGAAGCATTAAGTTAGAGACAAATTTCAGAGTGCATCATATATCCTCTAGGGAGTCAAAAAGGTGCTAAAGTAGGGGATATGAATGATCTTTTTTGAGTTAGGCAGACTGTAATCCTATCAGGAAAAAAATAATCTTTCCAGTTTGTTCAGGGTGTCTTATGAATTTAAGTGTCTCTCCTTGGACTCCCTGATTTTAGCTACTTACATGGAACAGGGGTGCTACGTAGTGAGATGCCTCCATGATTAGCGTGTTTATGCATCAAGTTTCACTTTTTTTTCAGCAGTGATAAAAATTTAAATACTGACAATACTAAGTGCTGACAAGCATGTAGAGTAACTTGGTCTCTCATACTGATTAGAAGGTAAAAAATGTAATTATTTTGGTAAAAATTTTGGGAGTTATAATAAAGTCAAACATAAACTCCACTTCTAGATACACATCTGAGGGAAATAAAACCATACATCCAACATAAAAACTTGTACATAAATATCCATACATTTTATTCATAAGGTAAAATCAGAAGTAATTCAAAATTTTTATATATTGATTGAATGAGCCAATTATTTTATATCTGTGCTGTGCGATGCTATCTGGCAGAGGAGTACACTGCGAGTACATGCAGCACGTGGAAAATTTCAGAAATGTTATGTTATCCAAAAGAATTGGGTGAGAGAACACTTCTCAAACCAGCCATCTTTCCTTCCCACCTTTCACAGTGACGGTAACCATGTCTTGGAATTAACTTGGTCCTCTACAGGTTAAAACATTGTTGGTTTTGGCTGGTGGTGATAGTCTTGTATGCTAAAACTAAGCTATTAAATCTACATATTAGATTATTAGTGAACATATTTGTACGTTTTAGAAACTATTTCCCATGGAAATTCAAAGTGTCTTCTGATAGGGTTCTGATCACATGTGAGTTAATTTTGCTCAGTTGTGTAATATAAAAATTAGACGCCTTACAAATTTTAGAGTTTTTCGTGGTTCTAGATCTTTGTGGGAAAATTAGTGGCGAAAAATTAAGGTTTTTCTCCTCAATCCTTGTGAACAGGAGAATCTACCAGCAGGTAACTAAGCAGTTAACTGAAGTAGTATCATTTCATTCCCTCGACAGCCTCTGTTGTTATTTCTACTTTGCAGATGAAACCACAAAGGCTGAGAGTTGTGAGTGTGCTACCCAGGCTCTGGTGACTGGACAACAGCAGAGCCAAGACCCACAGCTGGGTCTGCGGACTCCCTAGTATATGTGCTTTGTAAATTTTTTCCAGGGCAGAGCTAAGTCTGAGAAAGAGAACTACCACTTTCCCAAAACATAGTGTAACAACATTCCTTAAGCAGGAGTTCTAATCTCCAAGGATTTAGAGGATGTGCTGGCGGCCACTTCAGTTTTTCTAGTGGTTTAGCACGCCGACAGGGTTTTCTTTTTCCATTTTCTCTTGTATGCATTCCAATGCTAAAACCAGATGGAAACAAGGGAAAGCTCTTGACAGAGGCGAGTGCCAAAACATTTCATTTGAAAAGGAAACTCCATCTGTGAGCTCTCCCACCACACAGCCCACTGTTCGGAGCAGGAGTGTCACAGCTGACTCACTCATGTTCGTTTGGATTAATTTTGACTAATTGCAAAGGTAGAGCAAGTGGTGATTAGGGAGATTGCAAACTATGGCAGTGCTCCTTCTGGAACGCGCCTAGGGAGGCACTGAATCCCTGGCAAGCATCCTAAAGAACAGCCAACCAAAAAGGCACTGTTTCAGGCATGTGCGTGAGTTTTCATGCTGGGTGGTTCTCTAAGTTAATGCTTTGAAAAGTTAATTAAGTTAACTTAATTTTCCTGTGGTATTGAGAATTTGACATCTTCAGCTTTTTCGTATGGATAGGTTGTAGTCAGAGGCACCTAGGGGTACTGAGAGTCCCTATTGTTCCTTGTATTTTTCCACCCAAACTATTGCAGAACACAAGCTTAGAAATGACTGACTTATGGTAGAACACTGAGTACAGGCTCTGTCATGACTTTGAGCCTCAGTTTTGTCATCTCTACAGTGGACTCATATCCATATCTCCGAGTGATATCTTGAAGCTTTCTGTGTGTTTGTGTGATACCTGATATACAGAATGCACTCCCCATTATAAACAACATTGCCTTGTCACTGGTGGAACACACATTCGTTCTTGCCATAGAAAGAAACTTCATCTGCAGTACTTCCACCGTGTTAATTTGTATCTGTGACAGACATCTGTGAGCCATGTCATGTGTGGCAGTAGCACATGGTAGCCCAGACTTGGTCTTAGGGGTTTTCTACCTTCCCCTCCACATTTTTTCCCCTTTTCCCCTTTCAATTTTGCTTCTTCTCCCCTCTCTGTTCCCTAGAGAGGAATCTCAAGGTCATTATAACCTTTCTTTTCTAAATCCGGCTTCTCTTAATTATCTTTCCTCCAAAATTATCTATTCTCCAATGTAGCCTACTGCTGCTAGGTGGCATCATGCTATTGGTCTGTTTCATAGAGTTTGAGTTGAAAATTCAGGCTTTCATCTCATGAGTATTTGCATATTACTGGGTAGATTGGACACTGAAGTCTGCCGTGTTCAGACCTCTTTGTCCAGCTCTGTGGGAGGTAAGAGCTGGGTTAGCCAAACAGGTTTCTGTCCGTGAAATGGGAGATGTTATTTTCTTACACCTATCTTTACTGGATCAAAAGAAAAATTAAAGCAAAATGTTCCCTAGGGTCAGCCAAGTGCACTGCTAAGCAAACAGCAGAAGTGGGAGAGGGCGATGCCTGTGGACCCAGCTTTCCGTCAAGCTCAAGTTCTTGTTTTTATTCCTCCAGCTCTTCCTGTTACCACTTCCGGTGTGTGTGTGTGTGTGTGTGTGTGTGTGTGTGTGTGTGTGTGTGTGTATTAGGGAGAGACTATGCATGAGTGATATTTCTATTTGTTAGTCACACTAAACCACATACAGAGTTTTCCAGAAGAAACTGCAAATAACCATGAGCTCAGTGAAGTCACCATGCTTTCCAGACCGTAAAAAATAGATGGGTGGTTAGATACTGTGCTTGAACCAGGAGCCTGCTCCTCTTCTGGCCTCAATATCACCTCCACAGTGGCACCTGACACTGCTGGTTTTATCTGTCAGATGGTTTCTGTTGATTTACCCGGACGGTTGGCCTCTGCAGGGTAAGGTCTATAGTAGACACCTCCCTGTCCCCAGGGTCCTAATCACAGTCTCCCTGTGGAAAAAATGAACGGCCTCAGGAGAACGAGCATAATCCCACTCCTTTGGGTATCTCCAGTCTCTGAGTCCCCACAACAGCTGAGATGGCCTAGTTCAGGGCTTCCATTCAAAGTTTGAGGTGTGGACTGTGAGTTTGCTCTTACCTTAGGCACTACCAGCTGATGCTTGGTGTGGCTTTTTGAAAAATGTTTGTAGTTGCTGTAATTTACACCAAGATACTCCCAGGTGGTCTTTTAATCCCCCTGGAATGTATTGGACTACTGATCATGAGATTTTATGCTACCTAATGATTCATTTACCAAGAAGAAAATGCAGATTTCTCTGATGTATTCAGACCTTCAGAATCATTCAGAATATGCAGTTTAGAAATGCTTCCATTGGGGCCTACTGTAAGAATGTGTAATCTCAAAATTTTGAAACACCTGAGTGTTTTCCTCACTCAGCATTCGTATTATAGAGAAATAAATGATCATTTAATGGCCCCTGACTATATCTAAACTTCCTCGGATGTTCTTTTCCCACAGTCATTTTTCTGTTCTACATTTCCTAAAAGAAGGTTTTTAAGGGAAAAATTGAAACGCCTTTTCTCTATTTTACTTTCAGAGTCTCTGAAGATATTCAGGCCATCTCTCTTATCTTACCTTTTTAATACAGATTATTGTTGTTCATCCACCATTTGCGGGTCCCCTGTGCCTTGGGCTGTAGACCTCATGCTACACTGTAATTTGATGTTCATAATGGTTCTACAAAGCGCCCTGCTCTGAGAAGCCCTGAGGGGCTGAGCAAGTACAAATGGCAAGATTATGCCTACCCCTGAATCCTAGTGATCTGAGTTACCATTTCAAGAGTCAAATGTGCTTTTGGATTAATGAATTTCAAAGTATTTTTTTCTCTGAACACACACACGCACACACATATATACAAACACATGCATCACTTTTTTTCTTTGTTAAAAAGCATGAAAAATATCACAGAGTGACGGAGAAAAGGAAAGCTGATGGGCAGAAACCATGCAAATGACTTTGGCTTTTTAGGCCATCCTTTTAACTTCTCCTCCCTATTGTAATACTCTAGGTATAATTTTGTTCCTCTTTTTTCACTTAACATGGTCCTAGCTGGGCATGGCAGGGCATGCCTGTCATCCAAGCACTAGGGAAGCTGAGGCAGGAGAGATCATTGCGAGTTCGAGACCAGTCTGGGCTACAAAGTGAGCTCAAGGCCAACCTGAAGTGCACAGTGAGACCTTGCCTCAAAAAGACAAACAAAACAAAACAAAACAAACAAAAAAAGCCATGGCAGTAAGAACTTTATTTTTACATAATCTTTATACATGTAGCTTTGATGGCGTTTTGAGTACCATTGCTGTTTAGCCATTCATCAACTACAAGATTTGTTTTGTTTTTCACTTTTTAATGAGAAAAATAATGATGATTTTGCCTCCACTATGCATGCTTTTCTTACAGAGAGTAAACTGAGGAGCGCATGAGTGACTTGTTAAAGAAAACGTCTATACTGACAGTGGTGGGATGTGACCAGAACCTCAGTCCTGTGTGACCTGCTTAGTGCTCTGCATAGAATGGATGAGCCTATTTCAAAAGCTAGGTCTGCCAGAACCCTTAAAAGTGAAATATCCTACTGAACTTCGTTTAACAAGTTAGCAATTCATTTGATTCCCATATGTATTTGCAGGTGTACATAAATGTACTGCTCATGTGTGATTGTGTGTGTAGAGAAAGGGGAAGAAGGCACATGTCTCACCCACAGTCACCCCCAGGCCTCGTCAACACAGGTAGCTCTTTGCCTTACCTCTCTGCGGCAATTCATTAGACAGCCTCTTTGTATTGTTAGGTGAGCTGTAAGGGAAGTGCAAAATGTCAACCAAACATATTCATCCATTTTTACCTAGGTCGGTGAGATCTGCCTTCTGAACCCAAGAACATCCGAAGTGAGGGAAAATAACTTCTTAGGAATTTTGTTCATATAACACTAGACTTTTATATCTAGAACAAACTGTAATGAATCTCAAAACTAACACTAATGTTTTTGTGAAAAATGAGGCCCACAGAGATTGAGTGGCCTGCCCAACATTACAGAACCCTTAGAGTTGAGCAAAACAAGAAAACAATGTGTTGATATCTTCTTGCCAATGTGTTGACTGTGGTTAAAGAGGAGGCACATAAGAAAGAGATGAATTACTGGCTAAGGTGCGTTTCATGATATATCTCTGTGTCATTCCTTTTCACAATTAGGATGCAAAAGCCATTTGTCCCCTTCTCTCTTGGAAAGAGTCTATCTAAAGGAGCCGTTATATCCCTTCTAAAGTTTAATTTTATAAGGGCGTGGGTTCAACCCTAAAGGCTAATTGTCCAGGCCCATTCCTTTTCTCGTACTTTCTCTAGACTTGGGGACCCATGAAGTGGAGGGTGCCCCCGGTGGAAGTGTTCTAGAGGAGAATGCCCCAAATGCCATTGTCTCTAAATGTGGTGCACTGCCTGATCCATTGGGTTGAGGGAAGAAAATTTTATAATTTTAATCTTCTAATTTATCTATTTGATGTAAGTTTTATAGCTATCTCAATCCATTAGAACAGAAAGTCATGCCTATAATTTACAAATATGTGTATGTTGGGGTGAGCACTCAACTTTTTTTTAATTGAGTGAATGCACAGTCAAAAATAGAGATCCTGGCTAGAACCTACAGAGGTAGAAGTCTTTGCTACAGTGCTAATAACATCCAGCCCGTGAACTGTAACAGACTTGTAAAATCTCTGCCTGTAGAAGTAGTTGCTCAAAGAAGTTGAATAATCTCTGGCTTTAGAGATCATTGTGTCTAACTGTCTTTTGGAATCGGCAACAACCTCAATCCCTGCTCCCCAGTGTGCTCCTGAATTCCCTGGCTTTCTGGGAGGTGGAGAGCAAGCTGCTGTGTGAGCTAAGTATCTAAACACAGGGGAGGACCTGTCACGTCACTTAGCACCTCATAGCTGAAATCCACAACTCTCCTTTTGGAAAGTTGTCTGCTTTCCTTTTGGAGCCCAAACTATGCCTAAGACAATTATTTATTTCAGTTCTGATAGCAGGATTGACTTGGGTGGCATGCAAACATCGGCAGCTTTGTGTCTAATACACCATCATCACATTTGGTCTGTTTATTTTGTTCTAAAGCTTCTTGGTCTTTGGTATTGCTTAAAACAGGAAAACCTACATTTCCTTTCTGGACTTGACAGTTATGTAGCACTTCTGTACCAACCTTGTTTGAGAAAGATATTTTTTTAACTTGAATTCAAATGCACTAGTCCCCCTTTATCCACAGGGAAATGTTCCAAGACATCTAGTGGGCGTCTGAAACTATGAATTTTGCCTTACATTTAGTGTTTTTCATATATATATATACATATACATATATAATATACACATAGATACCTCAGATAAAATTCAATTTATAAATGACCCTCAGTAAAAGATTAAAATCAACAGCTAATAAGTTAGAACAATGATAAAAATACACTATAAAAAGTTATTTGAATTATTAATTTCTGAAATTTTCCATTCAGTATTTTGAGACCACAGCTCACCACAGATGACTGAAACTCAGAAAGCTGAACTGCAGATAAGGGGAGAGCACTGTTTTGTGTCTCTAAAATATATGCAAATATGCCACATCTCATGCAAAAATAAACAAAAGTTATAATATTATAACATAATATTTTCTTTTCCATGGTAGTTAGAAGTGCTTAGAATATCAGAAATAGCAGCTCTGAGACAGGGCTTGAATTTCTATGAGAGTGTATTTCAGGGATTGAGCAGAGGTGCTCCATCCTGCCCGTCTCTGTTGACCTCCCTTCATGTCCTGTCCAACCACCATCTGCCACTTATGCCCTCTGCCAGGACGTCTCCTTGCTATCTTAATGGTTGGCCCCTGTTCCTTCCTTCTGAAACTCCTCTCTCTTTCCTCTCCCACACTTGTATAAGCACATTTTCTTGGAGCAACTGATGTGAGGTGCTCTGAAAGGAATAATATAATTTATAAAAAACCTTTAAAGGCTGGTATTTGAACACCTTCCCAGGGGAATTACACTGTCAGAAAGCGGCACCCCCTTTAAAGTTGTTATTACCCATTTTGTATCCTCGCAGGTGATTGTATCTCTCTGGGATTGGTGCACACCGTATAACATCTTGATTTAGTTTTGGTCATTGCTCAGGACAGCTTATTTCCTTATCTATCTGAGGCTTTTTTTCTTTTTGATATGTGAAGACTCCTGCAGAGAACTTGTGTGTTTGCTGGTTTTACCCAGCATTTAGGGCACAGCCTTTCAAGTAGACTTCGATTTCATTTAATATGGCTTCTGTTAGTTTTTTTTAACAGATAATATTACTAAAAAATACATCTCGATATTCATTGTCATAAAATGACTAACACCAAGGGCACTTAGCATTACAAGTGCCTCCTTCAGTTTCAAAGCAACGTGTTGTTGTGATTTTTGTTGTTGTTGTTTTATTACTACGCAGCCAGCCTGCAGATAAAATTCTCTGGCTTTCAGACTACGATACAACAGGAATCTTATTGCCAAGAGTTTTCTGCATAATATTTTAAGCTTCCTTCTAAAGTCTGATTTTTTTCTGAGCTCCAGTTAGCTCTGTGCACATTGAGGTCAGAGGAAGAAAGGAATCTTCTGCCCCACAGAAAGAGCTCTTTGAGTCTGTACTGGGAATACCTTGCCGGTCACAAGCAAGGGGAGAGTTTTGCAGAAATGAGTTTAAATTTTCCTATGACCACTTTAATTTTTGCCTTGAGGGAAGAAGAGGATGCCTTAAGGGAGGAGGAGGAGGATGATACTTGGTGTTATGCAGTATAGTTAGTATCATTTAGTGCTATATCAATCGCTCAGTAATGAAAATTAAATTTGGCTTGAAATAATTTAGATTTGTGAGTTGGGCCACTCTATTTTTAGTCTAAACATAGTGAATCGAATTTCCAAATTTTGCTTTTATAGGTCCAGTATCATAGAGATCATTTTTCTAAGTTTCAAATGGGTGTTGAACACAGAGTTCTGTACATGCTGGTGTATTAGGTGTTCTTTGTTGATGCATAAGCTTCTCCTGCTGTGAGGCTTTGCATTTATCTATTTTTTGTTGTTATTGTTGTTTGGGTTTTCGTTTTGGTTCTTGTTGCTTTTGTCATACAGAATATCAAGTAGGGAAAACCAAAGGCCCAGTAATGATTAATCAAGCACTAGTTCTGTGTGCATAATCTGTTTCCTCCCTTTCCAGGATCAGACTAACTCATGAGAAGAACCTCTGTTTAGGAGTGAAGGTTTTAGAGAGAGAAAAAAAGTGGGTTTGATCATTGTTTCTACAACAAGTAACTGTGTAATCCACAGAGAAGCCACCTCCACTTACATAAAGTGCTGCTTAAAAACTGCTATCTTGGAAAACTATTCCAGTGATTAAGAGAACAGTATGAAAAAAGATGTACCTAAACCTCCTTGCCTGGTCCCATAATACAGTAAGACCTCATAAAGGATTGTTTCTTCATCTTTCTCATGTGGCCTTTGAAAACGTTCTTCTCTTGGTAATGGGGACTAAAAGGCATCAGTGACCTGTCAGAGACAGGAGAGGCAAGAGAGTTGCTGGCAGCTGTGTTTTCCTCTAGCAGGAGTCAAACTTCCAACAAGGAGCCAAAGAGGGCTTCTCATCTCAGGAACATGACACACATTAGGCTCCTGATCACAGTTTTGTCACTGCCATATTGGCCTGTGCAAAGCTCCTTGTTTTGAAGGTAGAAATTATCCATCTTTCCTGGAGGACAAATTGGTGACAAACCAGTGGAGTTTTAATTGAAATCAAGGCTGGTTGTTCATGGATGTAGTTAAATATGCTAGACAGCTTGGCTGTGGTGTAAGAGTGTGCCTGGAGTCACAACTCTGTTCACCTCTCAGCCATATTGCTTTCTAGCTGTGATCAAAGAATGGGCCTGTGCTCTGTGAGCTGCCCTCCTTGCTTAGGCAGTGCAGACAGCTCACACCCATGGGCTTGGTGTGGAAGGTGAAGGAGACCAGCATTGCAGAGCCTGGCCCTGGACCTAGCCCATCGTGGACCTCAGCACATGCTGTCAGTTCCTCTTTTCTTCTTCAAATGTCTTTGTGGGATGGAGAATCTTAAGCTCCAGTAGACAACAGGCAGCTCCTAGGAGTCTCTGTGGCAATGGCTTATACTGTGTGCCTAGTCCCCAAGGAGTTTGAATTCCCCGGAGTTTGATAACATACTTGCAGGATATAAAAGAAACTCAGCAAACCAGTTTTTAGTTTATCATTTTATGTTTCCCACATTCATTTTTTATGCAAACTAATCCCATTCATTTGGATTTTCTCTCACCATTAAAAGCTTTAAAAGCCAAAGCCTCATTTGAGGATTTACTCTGCAGTATCTCACCCTTGTCCTGATACAGACCTGTCCCTGCGTCCACGTAGACAGTGGCAAAACCCTCTTCTGTAGATGTGCCAGCCACTTTTCTCTGGTTCTGCTCCTTCCTGAGGTGCTGTTCTATCTGTGGAACTTCAGAGTATTTGAAGGTGCAGTGATTTATCCCTTTTGCTGAAACTATCGATGTCCCCAAATACTTAGTGGGCCCTGTTTTCCTCACTTTCTGTTGCCCAGTTGTCAGGCAGTTGAAAATTAAACCCTCTCTTGGTGCTTTTGTGTGCATTTGGGGAGCAATAGTCAGTAACTGCACTCTGCAGTGAGGAAAGAACTTGGACTTCAGAGTCAAATAGACTTCTCACACAGACACTAGCTGTGTGGTTATAGGCAAGTTACTTCTCATCTCTTTGTGTTGATTTCCACAGCTCTGAAGCTGGTTGTTTGGCGTGGTTGTAAAGATGAGAGTAATGCCCAAGACACACCTAGCTTGTATCCTGGTGCACAGTAGGTGCTGCAGTGTGAGAGATGCTGCTGTTGTAACTGCTGTGTGCCCCATTGTTTCAGTCCACTGGTGCTGGTCTCGTGGAGAACTTGGCCAAAGGAAGCAGGGCCCTGTTGCCAAACCCCCTGCAGGCTGAGGCATTCTGTACCCTTCTTCACCACAGCTGCTTGCTACTCAGCACTGACCTTATGGTAAGGTTTTTCCACTCTGGGCTTTGGCTCCAACCACACTTTGCCACTTGGGTTTGAATAGCCCTAATCATTGCCGGTGCTGAACATTCTGTTGCCAGTGTACTCTGCTGTCCTGAGTAAAGTGTGCAGCGGGCAAGGTGTTTGTATTCCAAGATGCCTGTCTTTATGAGCAAGGAGAATAGCCAGAACCCCAGCGGCCAAATCAAAGGAAGATGGGACACATTAAGCCTGCCCTTTCTGCCACTTCACTGATGAAGGTGTAGAAGTTATGTGGGTGCTATGGCAGCTGAAGCAGAGGCCTTGCATGAGTGGTTCATGGTTGCTTTGGCCTAAGATATGGGACTCCTGCTAAGGGGACAGCAGACCCTAGGAAGCTGATCACTTTAAAACTGTCTGTGAGGCATCCCCCTTGGCCTTTTGACATTTAGAAAGGGGGATTTTGTTAAGCATCTTCCCTGCAGCTGTTATTCTCTCCACCTGCCAGATTCAACATAAGTTCTGTAGACCAGTATATGCACAGTGAAGAACTTTCAAATGGGGACAATAATAAAAGTAGATAACATTAACTGAACAGGTATATGCCATGTTACTGGGGTAAGTAGCTTACATTCATGATCTCACTCAATCCTTATACCAACCTCCCAGAAAGAGTATTTTCCTATTATGCCCTTTTCCAGACAAGGAGACTGAGGAGTAGAGAATTATAGTAACTTGCTTAGTGTCAGAGATCCAGAATACTAGAGCAGGAATTCAAAACAGAACCCTCTGTCTCCAGAGTCTGAGCTTCAGTCCACACCAGGCTGCATCCCTGTTATGGCTTCTATGCAGATGCCCACGCCCAAGCCCCAGGTGCTCAGAGGTGGGGCTTCTTGGAGTTGAACACACTGTGGATGTGTGATTCTCATCACTGGCTTAGTCCACTGACAGGTTCATAACTGTGTGGTGGGTCACTATGGGCATGGCCTGGAGGCGTGTAGGTCCCTCCTCATCCCTCAGTTCATCTCTGCCTCTCACCACCATGTCATAAACTGTTTCTTCTCTGCCCCTCCAGCATGCCACCCTCCCTTGGAGCCAGCCAACTATGACTGAAACCTCTAGAGACTATAAGACAAAGTAAACCTTTCTTCTTTCACCTTGTGGGTGTTGGCTGCTATTTTGTTCCAGCAATGAAAAAGAAACTGATAATCCTGCTCCTCAGAGAATAGTCCACTGTGAACAGAAGCAAAGGGGGGATTGTTGTTAGTTTGTTTTTATATCATGGTTGTACTGCTGTGGTATTGCCTGATAGCAACTTTACTCTCTAGGAAATATGGTCTGTATCCTCCCAGGTGCCAAACTGCAGTGGGATTGCAACACCACTGGCTTCTCATCACTAGACCCTGCACATGGCTCTTCTGTGTCGATGGTCACACCAGCTCAGCACTCTCACACATGTCTCATTTTGCAAAGAGGCACTGATGACTCATCTAGGCATGGTGAAGGTTCCTCACAGAGCTCATACCACATAGAGCAGCAAATAATGCAGCACCCTCTGGTGTCCTAAGCTCTGGCTGTACAAGCTCAACAGACTTTCCTCTCAGAGCCTTCTGGTTGTTAATAGCATATAGTCCTGCGTACTTGAGTCTTCCCTTCCCCTCCATTCTGCTTCCTTTCTCCATTCTGCAGGACAATTCATGACTTCTTCAGCTGTTAGCCCCTCCTTGTTATCCAAACCCGTTTTATTAGGGGCAAAGGAGAAATAAAACAACTCTGGTCATTAGGACCACGCCTTTTAGAAAGCAGTTTGGTTTGAAAAAACCCTTATTTCCCCAGTTGCTACCTTAGTGCTGGAACTGTGATCATCTCTGTGGCCTGGGTTGGATAACTCCTCACACACATGCTCCTGATGAGAAGTGCCCTTGTTGTCCATGGAAAGGTGCTGGTGACTTGCCTCTCTAAGAGCCAGGGATGAGCCCCTGTCTGTGTCCTTCTTACGAGTTGGCAGCTCCTGCAAAGATCTTCAGCCTAGAAAGTCATTCTCTTCTCCTGGCTCTCTGAACTAGCACCTCAACCCCTCCTGACAACAACAAGTAATATCCTGTATGCACCCTGCAGCATCTTGTCCTTGGTCTTATCTATGTCCATTTTGAAGGAGATACTGATTTCAGCTCTTAGTATTAATACTTGTCAGCTTATGGACACCACTTACCTTGAGAGTTTTTTCATCCTTTATTCTGCACATGAAGCAAATGTAATCAGCTTTTTTTCATGGTATCTAGCAGGAGAGAGAGACAGAAATAATCAGCTATAAAGTACTGAGTTTCTGTGAAGGCAAATACAAAGCAGAAGGCTGGGATGTCCATAGGAAGTAAGTGGCACTGGGCTGTAAGGGTTGAAAAGAGTTTGGTAGGAATATTGGTGAGAGGTAGAGCAATAGAAAATGGTGTCCAAGGTAGAACTCCACATGAGGCATAAAAGACAACACACTCACCCTCATGCTGCCCACTGAGAATTGAACAGAAACACCTCCATGTAAACACAGCATTTTCACGTGCTTACAAACATATGGAGAAATAAAGTTATTTTGGAATATCTTATTCTCAAAAGCTTCCTGCTATGGATTTTCCCTTCTGGCTAACACGCCCTTTGGTCACATCTTTTACAATTTTGTTTGATGGACAACATTCATTGACAACATTAAACAAATCAAAGGAAAACACATGCACTTTTGTTCTATGTTTAGTGAGATGAAATATTTATCTGATCCCTAGTATATTTTTTGCATGAGTAGTAGGAGTTTAAAATCTTCATTCCAACCCAGAATTTTTGGTATAATGATAAAAAGTTTTAATTGTGAGATTGAGATGAAGTTTTCATAATTCAAAGCAGTAGATGCTGCTTGTGGAGTATGAAGAACCACAGACCTGTCACTCTAGAAATGTGGTCTTACTTAGAACAATTCAAAAAAAGAAACATCAAAACATTGGGTTAGCAGTGTTCATGTTTGCTTTTGTTGCTCATGTTGCTTTTCAATACAAATGCAATTTTCTTTTCCTCAGTCTATTTCAAATAGTGGGTCCTGCTGAAACATTTGTACTTTCCCCGGTGGAAATGAATTTGGTATCTTGTGTCACTCTGGTTTTGATGGTTGTAGCACTTTACTTCTTCTGAGTAATTTGAAGCAAAGGATATTGCATAGGGAGACTTATTTTTGTATTAAATTGCCTGTTTTCATATTGGAAACTTACCTCAACTAAGAAGTCAATCAATCTGTGAAGAAATTTAGATTCATGTAACAAGATGGCACTTCTGAATATAAGTCCTTATAAGTACAAAGTTCATCTTGAGAAGTGGCACATGATAAAGAGATGTTTCCTTAGATTGTTTAGAAGTGGTGATATCTATCATGCAGTAATTGGTAAATGTGTGCATTTTGTCATTAAATTTTAGCAGTAATATTATACATTCATATCTGATCATAGCCTATTTACTACTCAGTTGAACAACCTGTTCCCTGTCAATTTTTTCCTCCTGTTTAAGGAATGCTTAGTGTCTAAGAAAGGCAATTTTGTTTGTGGAAAGGGCTGTTCTATGTAACTGATGCATAGATGGCATTCTTCTTCCCATTTCTGGCTTCTCTCCCCTGTGGTTGGCAGTACATCTTTTCGTTGGTAACTGGTCTTTGCATATCGTTCTTAGGAATATATGGGCTATGTCTCCTGCAGTTCTGTTGAAATTGCTCTGGATTATCTCATTTACTTCTCCATTGCTGTCCCTGTCATCACATCATCCTCCATGGTCCCCATTTCTTTTAAAAAGCCATCTGTGTTCCCTTCTGTGGGCTGCTCCTGTTGTGACTCTTGGTACTATTTGAGCATAAGCCACATATTTTTACACAAATCAGCTCGGTCCCAGAGAAGCAGAATATTGTGAATTCTTTTGCTTTCCCTCTAAATGGAGAGCTGTATGCTAATATTGCTTTTCTTCTTTGTTTTCTTTTTCAGAGGACCTAGCTCGCCTTGTCAATCAAGATTAAGTCATTTGCAGAGATTTAGACTAATGGGCCACTTTAATTTGCTACTAATAAGGATTTGACTCTGATAGCAGTCTTCCGTGGTGTTTGTTTTTGTGTTCTTTTTTTTTTTAAATAAAAGTACAAAAACACATTAGCAAACAGACACCAATTAGCATAAAAAAGAGTACAATCATAACTAATCTATAGACAAGGTGACATGGTCTCAACAGTGGTTATTGCTTTATCCATTGATATCTTCGAAGTGTAAATATATGAACCCATATACAGACATGCAAAATAAGTCAGACAATTAATCCTCTCAACAACAGAAAAAACACAAATACCAAAAATCCAAAGACAAAAAACAAAACAGGCAAACAACAACAATAACAACAACAACAAAAAAAACCACCAATAGTTGCTGCTTTGCATATTGATATCTTCGAAGTGTGTGTTCAGGATAACACATACAGACATACAAGATTGATCAAATAACCCGTCATCGATTATTCCTTAGCATTAAGTGATATAATACAATAGTAGAACCATGTTA
>PVLD010005703.1:0-108977 GCA_004027595.1 Dinomys branickii
TCATTGAAGAGTTTGAGGAGTGTTGGCATTAGATCTTCTCTAAATGTTTTGTAGAATTCTGCTGTGAATCCATCAGGGCCTGGGCTTTTCTTTGTGGGTAAGTTTTTAATGACATTTTCAATCTCATTAATTGATATTGGGTTATTCAGGATTTTTATGTCTTCCTGATTCAATTTTGGCAATTTGTACCTTTCTAGGAGATGAGTGTGGTCTTGAGTAGCATCCATTTACCTATGAAAGTCTCCAGTTTAACCTTCTGTTGGCTGAGTAGTAGTACTCAATTATAGTAATAAAAAAAAAAAAAAAAAAAACACATCTTTTTTTCCATTCCCCAGTTGAAGGGCATTTGGGTCATTTCCAAGATTTAGCCATTAGAAATCGTGCTGCCATAAACATAAGTGTAGATATATCACTGTGGTATGATATTTTATAATTCTGGGAAGATACCCAGAAGGGGAATAACTGGATTGAATGGGACCTCTTATCCTAGTTTTTTAAGGAATCTTTAATTATACTGCCAAGAAATAAATCCCCTCCATTCATTCATCCATCCATATAATAAGCAGCTCTTAAATGTCTACAGTGCTTCATTTTCAGGCAGTATGCAAAGTGCAAGAAATTCAGTGAAGAGCAAAAATCTTGCAGGTATAAACCTTAGTCAAAGTTACTGTCTGGAGCGAGAAGACATATTAATCACATCATTATATAAATTAATGAACAAATTTTAAATGGTGAAAAAGGAAGAATCCAGAGAGCTGGCATGTGAACTGGTCTAGGGACTCACAGAGGTTTGCTAAGGAAGGAGTATCTGAGTTTGAGCTGGATTCTGAATGATGGCTGTGAATTGACTGAGAGGAGAGGGAAGGGACACTGTTCTAGGCCTATGAAAAAGGTAACACTGGACTTCTACCGCAGTCACACTGTCCGTCAGTTCCTCAGAGAACGGCAAAGGAGGCGCCAAACGCAACTAGAGGTAGGGAAGG
Source organism: Dinomys branickii (assembly GCA_004027595.1). NCBI lineage: Eukaryota > Metazoa > Chordata > Mammalia > Rodentia > Dinomyidae > Dinomys > Dinomys branickii. The sequence goes on from PVLD010005703.1 coordinate 984, forward strand.
AGGAGGTCGTATGGGTCTTGCATGTAATGATTTTAGATTTTAAACCAAGAATAGTTAAAAGCATTTGAGTTTTAAATCAAGGAATGACGAGATCAGGTTCATCTTTTGCCAATACTACTCTGTGGAGAACAGATAGCGCCAGAGCAGGAGCCCTGGAGCAAGATCTCCAAGGAGGGCATCGCGGGAGGTGGGGGCAGATGGCTGGTGGGGACGGCCTGCTCTGCAGCTGCGCCAGCATCCCCACCGAGCGCACAGACTCTGCTCTCCGTACAGCAGCCAGAATGATCATTTAATAGACAGAAGTCAAACAAGCTTATTCCTCCGATTAAAACACTGCTGAGATTCCGCTATCTTCCATCTACTCACTGCAAAACTCAAAAATCCTTACAGGGGTTGTTTGCTCTTCCTTGGACTAGAAATGCCCTTCTCCCAAGTATGTACCTGATTAATCCTTGCATTTCTTTTTTTTTTTTTTTTTTTTCCGGGACCGGGGATCGAACTCAGGGCCCTAGTGCTCAGCGGCAAGCACTTAGCCCACTGAGCTGTACCTCCAGCCCAATCCTTGCATTTCTTACTGGTCTCTGTGCAAGCTCCCCTCAACAGGAGGGGTTTTTCTGATACCTGAAATACTATGCTACACCATCATCATCCACCCCGATTCCTTCTTATTTTTAGAGCACCATTTAATGTACCCATAGATGTACACAGCACCTTCTTAGAATGCGAGTTTCACCAGACCTGCATCCCACAACACTTAGATGCGAGAAAAGAACAGATATTCACTAACTATTGGTCATATGAAAGAATGGACCTTCATTGTTAAATTTCTGATAAAATCTTGAATATGAAATAATGGAACATCTATAATTTAGGAAAGTATGTAATTTTCTTTAAAAGTATGCATATGGAAATCTAACTTTTCTGAAAACAAATAAAAAAGGATTTTAAAAAATAACTTCTTGGAACTTGTAAACTTTAGAAGTTTTTACAAAGCACTCTGAGATGCCACATGTGAGGAGGATCACACATCTGAGCCTAGCCTGGACAGCACAGTGACTTAGTGAGATCTTATCTTTAAAAACAAATAAATAACAAAAATAAACGAACAAAAAATAGGTTGGGCATGTAGCTCAATGAAAAGGCCCTGGGTTCAACTTGTAGCATGGCAAAAAAGAAAAAGAAAGGAAAAGAAAGTCATTTAAAGAATTTTAAAACACAAAATAGTAAGGATTTGTCAACAAGTATTTGATATTATTGAGCCATTTACTTTATGATTTCCTAAAAGTATTTGAAAGTGGAAGTTACCTATCTCCTTAAAATTTAAACTGGGAAATTTTAGTGAATTGTTAATCTCCATTACCTTGAGTAATAAAGAGGAGTGACTCAGATTTTGTAGTGATTTCACTGTCACATCCCAAGTTGCTGTTCTGACTGGGGAAATGGATGGCCACTGTGTGCTTCATAGAGAGAGTTTTGTTACTCAACAATAAGTAATGCAATATAATTCAAGCTTTGCATTTAAGATGTGACTCTGCATCTAATTCAAGCCTTCAGTGGTCTTTTAAATTAGGCTTTGAGGCTTCACACATTAATCTTTAATAAGTTTGGAAGTTATTACACTTACTTGTATTTCCATGTTAAGGAAATTTACTTAAATGATACAAAATAAATCAAAACCTAGAACTCACATTGTGTTTCCTTATATTTGATGAATAATATACTTAATGTAAGACAACAGGGCAAAATTACTTAGCAAGTGCAATGCTTAGAAAATTGGTTGAAGAATAGGTTTAGTAATATTTTACATATGTTTAGCATTTACTTTATTTATCATTACTCACTTGAAAATCTGTTTCACACAACCATTTTTTGTAAAATTCATTCTCTAAAGACTTAAACTAATTATGAAAACCAGGCATACATTTTATAATTCAAAATTAAGATCAACATGTAAATGTGAAGGATTAATATACTTTGAAAGTATACAAATGTGACTAAGAGAAAATAATAAAACTATATCTTGAGTAGTCACTTAGCTAACCTGAGTCATGCTAATGCTTTCTACAACAAAATTCCAGATTAAAGTAGGCTAGATGTTTTCTTATTCTAGATGTAATAATTTAGAAACTATAGTTTATTAATTGCATTATCTGTGGGGTCCATGGTTTGTTCCCCCTTAAGATTTGGAAGAGAGGCAATGGGCAGGCTTTGCCAGGGTTCATTTATTTGTCCAGAAGACAGTAAACATACCTTTCAAAAATTATAAAATTATACTGTAAATATAATTAGTGTTATATTCTTAGGGCAAGCATCAGGGATACTTCTTATTAAATTCCTACATAAATTGTGATGATGTTACAGAAGTTATGACATTAAATAAAATCATTTTACTGTCCTTTTACTATGATGAAAAAGTTACATCAGCATCCTTCCTTCAGGTTGGTAGAGGAAAACTCTTTCTCAAGATACAGTCTCTATAATTTACAGGATTTATGGATAGAATTAAGAAATTAATCTTCCAGGGCTGGGGATACAGCTCAGTGGAATAAGCACTTGCCTAGCAAGCGCAGGATCCTGAGTTCGATCCCCAGTACCGCAAAAAAAAAAAAAAAGAAAGAAAGAAAGAAAGAAATTAATCTTCTGGATTTAACTTTACCTTAACACATTTATATTCTAAATTTGGTTTTTAAAGGAAATAATTTTCAATGATGGCCTAATATGAAATAAAGTAGAGAACTAGGACAGAGAGCAGAATTGAACAAATAAAGGGATTTAGACTCAGATCACAGTTGATGCTGCCACCCTCAAATAATTGTCTCTCTTATGCTCTGACCTTCTCACCCCTAAATTAGTAACTTGGGGTGTAGTTGGATATCTAGGGGAAGAGCTTAGATTGCTGCAAGTCATCTAAAATTAATACCCACCTTCAAATGATTAAAGAGAAATATGAAACGGACAAGGGACAATGAGACAATATCTTATTCACTTGAAACTCCGTAAGAACGTATTTCATTTACTTTAAAAAGCATGTTTTTAAAAAGTCTCTTTTCACGATTTTCCAAGTGATTTTTAACTAAAGCTTCAATGTCTTTCTAATAGAGTACATAAATGCTGTCGTTGTGGGCCCACCTATACCTTCTCCACATTCCAGTGTGTAATATAATTCCACCGATGACTTGTGTACCAGAAACACGAGCACCAAGGCTCTCAATTAACTACTAGGCTGCACTTAAAAATTAATTTGATGCTCACTAGTGATCTTAGCGTTTAAAGAAATGAATTATTTTGCCCACACTGTACTTTTCTGACGATGTGAATGAATATATATTTGTAGTGTCCCTATATTCAAACAGCCACATTTCAAAGCAGCTGTGACCTAAGAGCTCTACTCCTGTCTTATAATATTGCAAGACTCTAAATTGGGCCCAAAGAGACTTAACAGTCTAGAGTGCACATTGTTTTCTTCCTGCGGAGCCACCACTTTTCAGTAACACAGAAATATTTGGAACTGATGGGTTTTTTTATGAGTGTGCTTCAGAACCAGTAAATAGAGAGTGCCATGTACAGAACTCTCATCCCTCAAAACACAGAGGGTAGCCCTTGTGTTGAACTACAGGGGCCCCCTGGAATCATACATTCTGGCAACCTCAGATATACCACCGAAATCTGTAGTGCTTCATTAGCTATAAGCGAGAAATTAACAGAGACATTGTGTCTTACACTATAAAGCTCATAATGGTTATAATTTTGTCTGGACTTTGTTTTCAACAGATGCCAGTAGATGAGGATTGAATGAAGTGAATACAAAACCAGTAGTATGTCAGTACTGATATTGCAGGACTTAAATTGCCAATATCAGCAGAAAGACTTACTAGCAATCTTTGGATTAAGTAAGCCTTTCTCTTGGGTGTATCTTATGTTTCCTGTGTTGTAGCTTTGTGTCTAGTAGTGTATAATCTCATCAATGAGACAAGTTTATACTGAAAAGAATTTTAATAGTGAAAAAGTAGAGCAAAGATTCAAGTAATTATTTAGCTCTTATCCAGCTATATTTTGCTTCTTAATGTGTTTACCTGTAATATTTGAAATGTCATGCATTTATCTGGGACAGTTATTAAACCTTCAAAATATATAGTTGTTTTAATACAAAATCACGGTTGCAGCACAAGATAAAATCTGTAATGTAAGAGCAACATCTTATGGCATAATTGTCTATCCAGAATGCCTCCTAATAGAATGTTTGATTTTCAGTTGAAAAACACTGTATTTTCTTTATAGGGGAACATCGTTTCAAGGTAACACAGTGGAGAGCACTCCCTCTTGTTCTCATTATGTCTCTGTGTTCTAGAGAAGCTGTCAGGCAGATATGCCCAGCGGACACTAGATAGTAGTTCACAGGATGTGGTGCCCTAGTATGTGCTGTGCCCTTTGCCAGAAATATTCCCCTTCTGCACCACCACTTGCCCCTGAAGCCAGGCCAAGCTCTGAGGCCCCTTATTCCTGAACTTTCCCTGGTCTCTTCCCATCTGAAGAGATTTTTTTCTCTCCTGTGATTCCCACAGTTCTTTGGTGCTCTGTACATCCCACTCTCTGCCCTCTCCTTTGGATTAGAGTTACATATATGCCTTTCTTTCTTCACAGTGACCATTCTTGTGAGTAGAGGGTCTTTCTTTTTTAATTTTTCTCTCTTTTTTTTTTTTCTGGTACCAGGGATCGAACTCAGGACCTTGCGCTTGCCAGGCAAGCTCTTATGCCACTGAGCTATACCCCCAGCCCCCTTAATTTTTCTCAATGTCTAACTCCTAGAAGGTGCAAAATAATAATTTATAGAGTACATAATCAGGTTTATCTTTGTTAGGTCAGCCTATGTTGTGACAGTTTATTGACATACGTTTTACATGACATTTTAGTGTGTAAGATTTTTGTAAAATTAACCAACAGTGCTTATCACACAGACATCTCAGATCTCAGGAAAAAAAAAAACACACCAGGAGCTTTCATGATATACTTTCTTTAATTAAAGGAATAGTTTTAATTACTTCTTAAAATGCAGAATGATTGCTTCTGTTGGTAAATAGTTAGGTACTTTTTCCAGGGTTATTGCCTTTCCCAACCACTTTATAAATTTGGGTTCAGAATCTTCTGTCCATAGAAAATGCACACATTACAAAGTCCTGATTGAAGATGCTAGCTATCTCTCTCCAGTAAAAATTAGAAGTTAAGTAAACACCAGACAGGAGAGTCCAGAGAGCTTTAGAACCTCTCACTGGGATTATCATTACATTTTTATTTTTCAAGCAATACCTTATCTCATTCCTCATCTTTGTATTTGAACCAGCAGGCATCTGAGAAATATAGATATGGGAAGGGGAAGGGCTTTAGAGACAGAGCTAATTAAGAGAAGAAAAGGTTCTAGGCTGCTTGATGTATGCTAGGCAAGCAGGTCTCACTAAGTTACCCAGGGTGCTTTCCAACTCTCAGTCCTCCTGCTTCAGCCTCCCGAGTAGCTAGGATTACAGGCGTGCACCATCATACACCACCCATGCATTCTTATGTGGTGGTCAGGACGGTGGTTCTGGCAATTTTTTCTAATCCTCACAATTCTATATGGAAACTTTTTCCCTTGCCTTTTTTGAGTGCTGGTAATCACACCCAGGGCCTCCCACACGCAAAGCGCACGCCCTCCCACTGAGCTACATCCCTAACCCTAATTCTGGTGATTCTTCTCAGATGTTTTTTTCGTCACTGCCAGAACGTGGCAGTGCTTTAGGAGGAAACAGAAGACCAGTGGCTGCTGCTAGACAGCCGTGTGTCTGCTGATGAGTCAGTGGTGTGTAAAGTTGGCTGGCTTGGCGAACCAAAGCAGTACAAGAGTGATTGTGAATTAAACTTGTGTTTGTGGGTTTTCTGGGTGATACAAGAACGATTGTGAATTAAGCTTGATTGTATTTGTGGGTTTTCTGGCTCTTTTCCTTGCTTCTTTGACTCTTCAATTAAAGAGATCCCCAGATAAGGAAGGCAGGTTAGCCTCGCAACTATGTAACAGTCTCAGTTTCACTTGAAGAGGTGCCCGGGAGGAAGAAGCCATTGACATTGCCTCAGATACAGTACTGAGGATAGCAAAGTGCCATCTCCAAGAATATCCCAGTGGAACTGGAAAGATGTCAGATGTGAGTGAGTGGTGCCTGTCACTCGGTCTTTATGCCACTGTCTTCCACTCCACTTTTCCCAGACAGTCAGTGGAAACTAAGCACCCTTGCATCCTTCTCTCCAACAGAACTCAAAGAGAAAAGCAATCACAGCTCCCGAGAGTTCTTTCCATCTTGGCATCCAGTGAAGTGTTCACTTAGTTGGAACTTTATCTCAAGTGCTAACTGATGCTGTTAACTTTCAGCAGTGATGCCAGGAAATAGTAAGAGGAAATCACACTCTCCTTATCTCATACTAGAGAACCGCACTCCTTTAGCCAAAGGAGCATCACACTATTTAATGTACTTGGAGGGATGAGTTTTTGAGACATGTCCTGGTATCTTATAAAAATTGTTATATACCTCAAAAGTGGCACTTTCTTAGCTACTCACAGATCAAATCGAATGTATTATGCAAATATATTTTTCAAAACTTGAGTAGATATTTCCTACTTGTAGACATTTCTGTAGTTTTATGGTACAACATTTCACTGAATTATTAAAAGCAGTGTGCTTTCTTTGTGTAAAATTGTTCACCTCTGATAAAATTACAGTGTTAATTTGCTATGGGTACTTGTATGTATAGCATATGCACATATAGTTGAACAAGGATACACATATAAGCATTTTCATATCTATTAAATGGCTTCCCTACCTATTTGTGTGATTATTCACTATGTAGCCCAGGCTGGCCTCGAACTCTCAGTTATCCTCCTGCTTCAGCCTCCCCATGTGGGATTGTGTGACTTTTGATATGTTGTGTGATTTCTTATGCCTAATTTCTCATTTGCCTAATAATGATAGCTGTATCACAGGATATTATGGCAATTAAATGAGTGCCTAAAATAGGGCTGAATAATATTCATTATTATTGTTATCACTTTACATATCAATTTTTAAATTTTAATTTGTTTATATTCTCAATTTATAAGTACCCAACTGTATTACCTTGATTTAACCATTCCTGGTCAATAAATAAAAGACTTATACTTTTGCTTCCTTGGGATTATTTTCTTCACCTTTGCCAGAGAACAATGCAAGAAGTCCCTGAGCAAACTAAGTAAGAGCAATTATGAATCAATGAAGATTTAAAAAGCTAGTTCCCCAAAGATATTAAGGAAATTAGTGGCAACATACTATCAGAACAAAATTATAGACCATGGATGACAGAGGTTATAAATCAGGGAAATTACAGAGGCATCTTTAGCTGTAACACAGAAATAAAACCTATCTCTAGATTACAATACTACCAAGGCAATATGTTATTTTCCACCTCCCACCCCACATAAAATAACACAGCAAAATGAATGATCATTGGAAATCAGACTGTGATATGAAGCTCTCCTTCTGAGGGGACAGCACATGCGTAGATACAGTGTTTAACTCATTGCTTGGCCCTTGATTCAGTTACATCCCCTGTAATGTTTGCCATGAACACCTTCATTTGCATGGTTCTTGCGCTTGGGGTAAGTTTACCCCCCACCAGCGCCGGGAGTGACACAGCACTCAAGTGATCCTCACCGTCACCGTCTTTGCTGAACCGAGTAGGACTATCTCTCTGGAGATAGCAAAACAGTGTGCACCTTGTGAGCTGAAATAAACAAATCAAGAAGTCAGCAAACACACCAGCAGCAACCCACAGAAATCAGCCCGGAGATGGCTTCGTCGCTGCGGCATGCTGAAGCAGTGCTTTCTCCCTAGCAGTTAGCCGTGTAACGGTTCCATTTAAGCAATGGGCAGCAAGATCGATAATAACCGAGAAATCAGGAGTTGTATCATAACTAGGAATTCTTGTTATAGTCATACTCTCCACTCATGGTTTACTGGAAGAACCATGTACTCCTCCTGCCACCTTACTTTTTTCTCTCACATTCAACCAACACACACCTAGTGAGCAGCTGTTGTAGAAATCCTCCCCGTGTGAAACTTGTATCAACATCCGGTTGCTTGAGAATTTCATCTCCATGGTACCTTCTCCACAGGCAGCCCATCAGTTTCCTTGGCCTCTTGTTGAAGATATTCTACCAAGACGCCCATATAAACCCATCAGTAGCCATATGCACTTGGGTTCTAGTCCTGGAATATCAATACTTTCTGTAGGCCCAAATTCTCCTACCAGAAACATACTTTTTTCTACCAGTTCATGTGTATCCTTTTCTTCAGTCTTACTCAGAATCCTTCAATAATACCACTCCTCTCTGGTTCCTTTTATTCTTGTTCTGCATCTCCCATAGCATATGCATTTGCTATTTTAACTCACCTTTGCATATGTATAGCCCCACACTGCCCTTGTTACCTCATGTTTGTGTGTGTGAGGTTTCCTTGGCCACACCATCTTCAAACATGTACAACCAAGTAAATAACACTAATATAGCTGGACATGGTGGCACAAGCTTGTAATCCCAGAACTCAGGAGGGTGAGGCAGGAGGATCATTGTGAGTTCAAGACCAGCCTAGGCTTCAAAGTGAGCTCAAGGCCCGCCTGGACTGCATAGCAAGACCCTGTCTGAAAAAGACCAAAAAAACACTGAAATAAAATGATGATAAAAACTATTACTTTAGAAAGCCTCTAACCAAAAGTCATCTCATTTTATATCAGATTTATCACCTATTTCACTTTTATAACTAAGGCAATATACCATATATGTTTTATATTGTTTTGTTGTTAACCAAATGCATGTTTATTTTTTTTCAGTCTATTCAAGATGAAATTCAAGTGGGTTTGCTTAAATTCTTTTGTTACTCTATACATTAATACTGGACACCTAAATATTAGAGGCTTGGGCTGGAGATAGAGTTCAGCGGCATAGCACCTGCCTGGCAAGTGCAAGGTCGTGAGTTCAATTCCCAGACCAAGAGGCAGAGGGGGCATTTTCCAAGTGTCAGGCAATTGATTAATGTTTTCTAAGTTTGCTGTAATTTGTTTTGTCCTTTGTCTTGTTCTTTTCCTCCTTTTGATCTAGTGCTGAAGTCACCGTTGCACACATGCTTTGTGTATAAATAATTTGAACACTAACTGCTTTGACTTCAGTATCATGTCTGAGATAAGATCCCAACTTCCTTTGTGGTGCATGTTACATAATTCTTGGAAGTGGAAGCATCAAAATGGTGCATGAAGTACATGTAGACATCTCTACAATGTAGTTTCAGTTCTACTCAGCATGTTGTCTTGTCATACCAGTTGGTCTGAGTGGACCTCAGAGAAAATTAGATACAAGATAGAAAGATTTTCTGCCGAAGGCAAATATTTGTGCAAGGTCATCTCCCCACTGCCTGCATGCAGGGGCAGAACAGACAAAGCAGCTGCTGCTACACAAACATCTGAAAAGTAACCCAGGTTGCCAGCGGAGGGAGGGCACTGTTGGCAAAGCTCACCTTTACCACTATTTTGCCGTAATTCTGTTGTCCAATCTCGTAATGTTTGGTGTTGTACAGAAGGGTCTGATACACTAGAACTTCTTAGATGCTGGTCTACCACTTCATTAAATGCCAAAAACCTAGTCAAGTGCTGAGTTGTAAATGTCTGTGGTGCCTATGATTGAATGTATTTTTTTCCCTGCATGATCATCCATTGTGATGTTTTTTAAGCAGCAAAAAATGAGCCTGATTTGTTCTCCTTTGTAGAGCCAGGCCGAGGCCCACTACAAAGGAAGTAAACATGCCAAGAAGGTCAAAGCACTAGAGGCAACGAAAAATAAACCCAAAATGGTTTCTTCCAAGGACAGCGCAAAGGCTAATCCCAGCTGCTCCATCACTCCACTCACAGGCAACAGCTCTGACAAATCAGGTCAATGACACTTCCGTTCTTTCCGTTCTTTGTTTCCTCCCCATTTCCCTGCCCCAGCCCTGTTCTCCTGCCCTCGGTCCCTGCATGTTACCCTCCATGGTTTGTTTTGTAATATTTAATATGTTTCCTTCCTGGGAAGGGTTGTATGTTTGCACAGAATCTAAGCATTTGATATGTTGCCATTCCATGTTGTGAAATATACACATTGAAGTAGATATATGTGTATAAATATGTATATATAAGTATATGTGCATGGAAATAAGTGGAGGCTACTTGGTCACAATGTATATAAACAAAAATCGGAAACAGGACCTGAAATCCTGAGCGACTATTCCTTCCCGCACTTGCTCCGTTTGGTATGCACTGTGGGCTTTTTCAGTGAAGGAATTCTTAAAGTTGTTTATGAGATGTTTTTCATATCCTCTTACCCTAGCAAAGGAAGGCTGAGGGCCAAAAGAGTGAAGTTTTCCAACAAAGTAATATTACTAAGTGGGTCTAGGAATGTATAAAATAATAAAAAGATTTTACTTTTAGAATATCTTTATAGAATTCTTCTCAGAGGTACAAATGAACTCAAAGATTTTAAGAGAACTATTGACAAAGTGCTGAGTTGATTAACAGGATTTTATATACAAACAGAAATGGGCTACTCATAGTGACTTTTTTTTCTTTCAGAGGTACTGGGTATTCACACTAGCCTACATCACCAGTCATTTTTTATTTTTTATTATGAGACAGGGTCTTGCTGAGCTGCCCAGGTTGGACTGGAATTTGGAAACCTTCTGCCTCAGTCTCCCAGGGTGTTGGGATCATGGTCTTGTGCCACCATGCTCAGCTTGGAAATGACTCTTTAGAAAAAGTCTGTATTTCTTTGAATATAGAATGTCCAATATTTCTGAGTAGGTTCATTCAGTGGAATGGGAAAAAAAAAAACCTCTTGGATGTTTAGTATGGTCACATCTGCTCATCACGGCCTGCAATAGATATGTCTGCTTGCTTCTGTGCCTAATTCGCAAGCAGTGTCTAGGTGGGGACAAGAAGAGGATATGTCAGTTTTTCCTGTGTTTGACACTCTTTGGGGGCCTCACCATTGCAAGAAACACTCTCATACTTCTGATTATCTTCTGCTCCCCCCCATCCTTGTAGCATTGGAAGAGGATGCTTAAGAATGCTTTCCTGCAGCTTTGTGGGGCCTTTGGAGAAGAGCACAACCATTACTCTAGAAGGAACATTCAGAAACCCCTTCAGAGGACCGTGTAGGAAAGGCCATTATTGAGATGGTCCTATAGGTGCCAATTTCAAAAGTGCTGTAGCCTAGAAGGAGTGAGCAGATGAATTTTGTAACAAAGATCTTCTTATTCTTGGTGTGATAGAATCACTAAATCATGTTAGCTGATGAACAGCTGGGAAATAATGGATTATTACATTAGCTCTTCACATATATATGCATATAGATTCTTTCAGTCTTTAACCCACAGACAGATATTAGTGTCACATATTGTCTTCATTTGAATAGAATTATAAATCGTGGTATGGTAAACGTTGAGGCAGTTTGCTAAAGGTTACCTACTGTTTGGAAGATTAGGATTCCCAATCACCTGCCTGCCTGCCTGGCTTTATTTTCTGCAGAATATTATTGCCTCTGTGAAACAATGTTCTGCCAAAAGGCTGGTTTTGGTTTTTGTTTTTATGGTACCAGGAATCAAACTTTAGTACCTAGTGCTTGCCAGGCAGGAGTTGTGCCACTGAGCTACAGCCCCAACACCAGAAAGTTTTATTACCTGAATTATGTTCTTTACCTCGAGCAGAACTTATAAACAAAAGGATAAAGTAATGGAGGTTGGTGCCACACCATTCTTTCAGCTTACCTTGTGGCTTCACCTAACTGAACAGTTGGTAGGTGGTAAAGACATTCCTGAATGTGTACAATGTTTGTCTTAAGTTGTACTACTATTTGTGAATTGGGTTTGCTCTAGGAATAGTAGTAAAAGCAATGAGCAGAAGAGGAAATCTGTAAAGAGCCAAAGAATAAGACACAGAACCAAGGAAAGACCAATATGGAAATAGAAAATCCAAATAAAGAAGCTTGGGCTAAAATCACAGCATCCTTTATACCTACCAGGCACCCAGTGCTTATATTGAAGTCACATTCAATGAGATGGAGCTTTTCTTCTAATGTTCAAATGCTAGTAGTTGTTCTGTGGAACTAAGGGGCTTCGTCTGTTATATTTTCCTAGAGCACAATTAACTGCCGCCCACCACCAGGGTCAAGAACAAGTGGTTTAAATGAGGAAAGAGAAGTAAGATCTAGAGAGAAGAACCTGAGGATAAGCACAGGGAGAGATGAAAAACAAACCACAGTGCCAGCGTCCCTTTAGCAGTCTGTGGGCTTGTAGTCTTGTGTTCTCGGCCACTCCCCCCCATCTCCCAAAGCATCTGCAGTCCAACCCTGTTGGCCTCCCTCACTATTTGGGCTAAAAATACTGGAATCACTTGCATTTTGAGGTACCTCATTTTCCATGTCACCTCAAAACTTGTATAATTTATTTTTTAACTCATGTTTTATGTAAATATTATATGTTGTTTATGTTTCTCTATGTTTTATATAAGTATCAACAGTAATGGAATATTTTATATGTTCTATTGTATCCACAAAAGCAATACCAAAGCTATTGAAAGATGATGCTACATAAAAATAGAGTGGATTGTGCTTGCTAAATACGTAAATCTATGTGCTTTTGTTGCCTTCAAGTGAATATAGCTTCTAAAGGAGAATTCTCATTATAGGATATTCAAGTGAGAAAAGTAGAAGCTTTGATCAAATGGGAATCTAATCTAAACAATACAGTGTGTAATGTATTGTTAACCACCTATTTCTAAATCCAAGAAAAGCTCCTACAGCTCTGGTCAGTGTTATAGATTTTTGTTGGCTTTAGCTTTAAACAAAACCGATTTTAGAGAAACAGGGCACAGCAACAGTCCTCAGTGGAAGCTCTGGGTAGAATGTAGCAAAGAAGTAAGTGTGGAGAGGAATGACGACCGTGCCATGAAATGACTGAAGTGCAGACAGCTTCCCCTCAAAGGAGTTAGCCAACAATTAGCCTAGCAGTCACGGTGAAAATGCATAGCTACCCAGCAAATCCCGTGACACTGAAATGCCCTAGCATCTGGACTTTTTCTTTTGAATAAAGAGCCCCTAAAAGTGAGGTTCAGTAGAATCTATATGATTCCTTGGTTTTTGAGTGAAAAGTGCAATGTTGCTCAGTGTCTAAGCAACTGGATTTAAATATCCATGCATTCACAACGTCTGTAGAATTCACTAATTCACTTTCCAGTCTCATATTTAAACACCAGCAACTTAGCACAAGAGACTCGTTGAATGACAGCAGGTTTTGAGAAGAGCTGGGTATTCTGGGAGAGCACATCCTGGAATTCGCTGAGCATCATTCAAGGTGAGGTCTGATTTGAGAGTATCTGGCAAGGAGCCTGAGGCCCACAGGTGACCTCTCAGCGCTGCTCAAGTATTCATGTTATTTATTCCAAGACGCGATCTAACAGTCGTCCAAGAGCCAGGGAAGCCTGCTTCCCTGCTATTTTGACGCTTGCGACAACCATTTCTCTCCTTTATGTTACATTTGGAAGCACAGTTTGGCTCATGTTATGTCTGGATCTGTGTAATACAAAGGGACTTGTCATAACGGAACAAACATATATAAGATTTTCAGGCTACCACAGCGTGCTTTCTGGGTTTTCTTTTCCCTCAAGTCAGTAAACAAAATGGGTTTAAACTACAATAGCAGGAATTTCTTTTATTATAAGGAATTGTAGCTACATGATGTTTTAATTAAATATTTTCATTAAGGATGGGACAATAAGAGGAGCTGTTCTATTCACGTTTTAGAAGTTGGGGTCAAAAAGTAATAGCTTTATGGTCTCCTAGGAGCTGCCCCAACTTCTAATGATGCGTCAGGAGGACTCTGAAGCAGAGGGGGAAGAAATGTGCTTTGGGAGAATTGGGGTCAAAACACAGCAAGCATTAGGCAGCTTTAGGAGAAAGGTGGGGACATACTGGCCAGGCACTGTACTCAGATTTCTGCCTGGAGTTCAAGTGTCATAATGCCATACAGCAGTACACACCCCTGAGATAATATGCACTGTACATCACATTGAAGGCTCTTTTGTGACATCTAACTCCTAACGCATTCAAAAAACTACAGAACTTTTGAAAACCTTTATGACTCCAAACCATTGTGATAGTCAACCTAATCTTAAAATATTATTATCATCAAGCTCACATTCCATATATCTCGCCTTTATTCTTGGGTTTTTAAAAATATTAACTGGAAAGCATGATGGAGAAGAATACATTTCTAATTTAAAGTACATGAAGCTATTTAGAGCCAAACACATTCAGTCAATTGCTTTCTAAACAGAAGAAAGCATAGGGAATGATTTTAAATGCCACTGATATATTTGTAAATGCAATTAAGAACAAACACGATGGCTTAGCATGTTCTACTTGAAATGTAACATAGGAACACCTTAAATTTGTTCACTTTACAAGATGTGCCTACATATGTGTTTCTGTTTGATCCTCTCCACAACACTGTGACAGGCAGGGCTGAAATTAGTATCCATCTTTTATTCATGCAAAAAATGATCTCCGCTTATTCACTCAACATAGTTATTATCTATCCCAGTGATGGCGGACCTTTTAGAGACGAGTGCCCAAACTTCAATCCAAAACCCACTTATTGATCAAAAATGCCAACATTGAGATTAAACTTCAATACTGGGGTTTTAGCATAGGAAAAATAACTCTGTTACATCTTTTGTCTTAAAAAAAAAAAAGCACAATAATATGCATGCCATAGGTTTGCCACCGCTGGTCTCTACTGCGGTACAGAATATGTGTATATTTTGCCAGATTCTGGAGTATGACAATGAACAGAAAGACATTTTCCATCAAGGCCTTTCCAATCTAATGGGAGGGTTTTTTTTTTTTAACCATGTTGGATATTAGGGATGTAAAAATTAATATATTGTCACCACACTTAAGCTGCTCCCAGACATATGGTGCCAGTGAAAATCCTGGGTCTTGTAAAGAATAAACAGCTTGTAAAAGACTGCACAGTCCCCTCACAATAGCATCAGAAATGAGAGAGAACTCAGAGACCCTTGTTCCCATTCCATTATTCCTGATGCTTCTAAAGTTCTTTGACTTAGAGGAATAAATGCAAATATTGCAGTGGGCAAACTTGGGCCCACTAAGTGACTGTTCCAGAATTATTGAGTAGTACCATGTATTACTTTCAGATAGCATGCTAGCTTGTGGCTATTTTTGATAGGTTCTGTGACAGTGAAGGAGCCAATCAGATTTCGTTTTACTGATAAACTTTAAGTTCCTGAGCAGTATAGCATCTGTGATATTTAACTGTAATAGAACAAAGACTTGTTTGGAAGTTATAAAGTTCTTCAAGGGCAAATTTGAATAGAAACACTCATTTCGGGAAAATAGAAAATGGAAAGTGTTTTCCAAGTTCCAGCCTGGCAAATGCAGACTTTACACATCTATAGACAAACATGCTTCCTTGGGAAAGGACACTGCCGATATGACACAAGCCTTACCCTGTGTCCGAGAGGGGTCAGTTAAGTTGGCTTGGGTAATGCCCACACCTTAAGTAGCATCTTGAACCATTTCTTCTAAAAGATTTTATCCCTATGACCATCTATGGAGACTGAGATCTCAGTGTCAGAAAAGACAGGAGAAGGGTGGAAAAGGGCCAGGATGCCTCGAAGCAGCTCATTTTAGCTTTTAGCATGTCATGCTTCTGCATGGTGGCTGTTCCTCAAGTGTGAACCCAAAGTTGAGGTACTACTGGTACCTCGGGGTCACTTCCCTAGAAACACTGCAGTTCTGCTTTTTCTGGTCACCTTGTTACCTTATGAAAGTGCATTTTCAACTGTGTCAAAGAATTTTTCTTCCAAAGACAAAAACAGAAACCTTTGTCTTGTCTCTATGGGTTCCCCTGTGTGTTTCATAGGTTTTAGGTATTGTTCCCAAAGGTGCCAACTTCTTCAAATGACAATGTCTCATTTCCACAGACTGCACAGGACTCCTTCAATTAGCCAGCAAGTTCTGCTTAACCGCCTCTTCTCCCCGACTACCGACAGGACCTTGTGCTGTTGAGTAGAAGAAAATGATAGTTTTCTGCTTTGGCAGCAGCAGTCATTTATAAGAAGTGCCATCATAAATTTGGCATACATCTATCCAAATCCAGGAGCCCAAGATTTAGCATCTCTCATAAAATAATAGATTAACTATATTTATGGCAAACATCTTAAATCTGAAGTTCTGGGGTACAATCGTGTAGAACATAAACAAGCCCCATCTGTCTAAAGAGAACAGACCATTATACGAAAGCACACATTTTCATGAGCTGTGCATACATCATGAAGACTTTCCAAGTCAGTTTAAGAAATGAAATTGCCTCCATGTCTGCCTATGCACCTTGAATTTGACAATACACCCTGTCTGGGGAGGCTGAAGAGTCTTTGATAGCTAAGTGCTTGTCATTGCCTGGAAACTAACTTCTGGAACTTATATTGCTGTAAGAGAGACAATACTGTTTGTTTCTCTACTTTTAAAAGCTGTTTTATAGTGTTCTTCTAAGGAAAGTGATTGAAAATTTGAGACTGACTTACGATTTACTAAGGATATGTTATCTTCCCGGGTATATGTTATAAAGCATTCTAAAAGCAAAACCTTGGATTTTTCTTTGTTAAGTCTATTGCTATTTAAAACTTTGTCTCTTCAGACATAGTGTGTCTACTTTTAACTGGTATGCCTCTCTTGTGATTACATCTATTTACAACCTTTCTGCATGGAAAAAATATTGCAATATAAAAAGCACTCCATACATACATTGAATAATTTTATAAATGGAGAACCATAAATGCCCTTGGTATTTCAACAAAGGTGATCACTAGTATTTAAGTAGCATTCCACTTACTTGCTTACAAAAGATTTGGCCCGAAGTGCCATATTTTTCTGAGATGGGTGGATGATGAAATATAGTTGTTCAATAAGTGTCTGTAATTTTGTGTGCAAGGCACAGGTGCTCGGAATTTGTGGGGCAGGGATTCTGAGACCAGTTCTGGTGATGCTTACAGCCTGGTGCCACACAGTGTTAAACATTAAAGTTTCTTTTCTGGATAAACTTCTAAAGTATAGTCCTCTGGACTCCTTTCTCTGAGACTCAGGCTCAGTCTTATGAGCACTGGGCATAATACTGTGCAGTAATGGGTTGGTGTCCTCATTTCTATCGACCAGTAGAGTCCCAGGTGTTCTGTGATCGTAGAAACCATCTAAGATCACTGTTGTCTGACATGAGTGCAGCCAACCACAGTGTGACCCTTGCTACTGAAAAACTGAACATTCTGTTCTGTTTTACTTTACTTTAATTAATGTAACTTTTTTTAGTAGCCACACATGGCTAGTAACTACTGTACTGGACAGCACTCTCCAGACTATAGCCTGTTTTGCTCTTCTGACTAGCTATGACTTCAAGGAAGGTATTAAGTTTTCTGAGCCTTTCTTTATCTGATCTCGGAAGCAGAAATAATGCCCTCCTCACATCATAGCAATGTTGTATGAATCAAATAAAATGAATGTAAAAGAAATTTGCAAAATGTAAATTAGAATAGAAATACACCCGTTACTGATGTCTTTACAGACTCTTTTTGTGTGTGGTACTGGGAATGGAGCTCAGGACCTTCATTCATGCTCAGCTGTAACTCCAGCGTTTTATTATTATGATTATTATTTTGAGACAGGACCTCACTAAGTTGCCCAGGCCCATCTCAAACTTGGCATCCTCCTACCTCACTCTCCCAGAGAGCTGGGTTTATAAACCTGGGTCACCACACCCGTCCCTTACAAATCATCCACACTGTCATCATCCTCATCACCGTCATCATCATATCCTCCCACGGTGTCTTAACTTAAACTTTCCCTCCCTGCTGCTGTCCATGAGAGACAGCAGTTGCCCCTTGCAGTGGTCAGCTGTCATCATTTTCTATCATACTGCACCTAATATACTATATTCTAGAAAAATAGAATATATTTTTATATTAGAAAATATGTTCATAGACCTACATGCAAAAAATTCATTTTAACAGCATGAGATGATTAACTTCAGGTGTCAACTTGACAGGATTTAAGGAAGCCCTAGAGAACTGATAATGCTTTACTGCTAGTCAGTCTACAGAGAGGTCTCCATAGGAGATTGGCATGTGCTTTGGGAGGCCAGTTGAGGAAGATCTATCCTCAGTGTGAGCAGGCACCATCCAAAAGACAAGGGGCCCAGACTGAACAAAAATAAGGAGAGAAAAGGATTTCCTCACTGTCCTTACTGCAGCTGGAGCGCTCTCCACCTGCTGCCCTTGGGTATCAGAACTCTTGGGACTCTGTGCCTTACACAAGCAGCCCTGCTGGGTTCTCAGGTCTTTGGCCTCACTGAGAATTATACTGACTTCCCTGGTTCTCGACTGTCATGCTACTGTGTCCCATAGTCTCTGGCTTGCTGGTAGCCTACCGTGGGACTTATTAGCCTCCATAGTCATGTGGATTAATTCCCTAATTATCTACCTATCTGTTATCTATTATCTATCTATTTCTATCTGTTATCTATTATTTATCTATCACTATCTCTCTACATATCTATCTCCTATTGGTTCTGCCCCTCTGAAGAACACTGACAAATACAGATTTTGGTACTAAGAACTGGGCATGGGACCATAAAACATAGCCAAAAGTGTGGAAGCAGCTCTGGAACTGGGTAATGTATAAAGACTGGAGGAATTTGGAGGTGCAGCCCAAAAGCCTAGATTTCCATGAATTATGTGCATTCTGAAAAAGTCTCAGAGACAAATGGGGAACAAGGTATTAGAAATGAGAGTAATTACCATCTTTGCGATACAGCTGCAATGAACTTGGTGGCTTTATGCCCAAGTCCTAGGACTTTATGGAATGCAGAATTTAAAAGTGATGAGCTAGGCTCTCTGGCAGAACCTAAGCAGCAAAACATTCACCCTACTGCATGGATACCCTTAACCACACATAGCGAGATGTGGAAGCAAACATAAAATTCAAAATTAAAAGGAAAGCAGAGCAGTAGATTTGGAAAATTTGCAACCTGCCCGTGTAGAGCAAAAAAGTACATTTAGAAGAAAAAAACTAAAGGTTTGACCCAGAGACTATTTGCTAAAAGAGATTCATCTGGCTAGAAGGGAGTTAGATATTTTTCATCAAGCCAAGGGGAGAAAGATCCAAGAGACGTTTTAGAGCCCCTAGGGGCTGACCCTGCCATCGCAGGCCAGAGCTATAGGAGGGCAGGACGGTTTCAGGCAATAGGCTGAAGGACTCTGCAGGAGTTCACTGCCCAGAGCCTCCTCAAGTTTCTGTTGTCTGCATTTCAGCACAACTTTCTTTGCCTCCCCAGCCACGGCCCCAGTCCGGCGTGATCATCACCCTGGACGATGCTCAGGCTAGGCCTTGGTGGCAGCCACACAGTGGTAACTTTTAAGACAAGCAAACTGAGAGAGCTGTAGGAAAACGGCTTCCCCCACCTAGAGTGAAAGGGATGTTAAGGACTACACAAGGGCCTGCGAAGAGACTTCTTTCAGAAGAGCTAGAACCTTCACACAGCAAATTTCTAGTGGAGCAGTGCAAGTAGGACCACTCCCAAGACCCAGAACTACAAAGCTAACAGCATCCAATGCCAGCCTGGGAGAGCCTCAGGCATCAGACTCCAGTCTAGGAGAACTACCGCATCTCCTGAGCCTTGTTATGGGCCAGCCCAAGCCCCACCCCCGGCACCCTCCCCCCATGTGCCCAGGAGTTTAGCAGGTGGAAAAGAAGGATTATTCTGGGACTTTAGAGTTTAGTGCTAGTTGGCCTGCTGGGTTTTGGACTTCCTTGGGGCCTGTTACTGCTTTCTTCTTGCCTTTTTCTTCCTTTTGGAAGGAAATGTCTATCCTATGCCTGGTCTACCTTGTATTTTGGAAATAGAAAATGTATTTTGATTTCGCAGGCCCACAGGAATAGGAGATTGGCCTTGGGGTAAACCATGCCTGCGTCTCGTTCATATCTGACTTGGATGATAAGTTTGGACTTTTGAGTTAACGCTGAAGTAAGTTAAGACTTTTGAGGCAACTGGAAGAGAATGAATGTTTTTCGTATGTGAAAAGGGCATGGGTTATGGGGGACCATAAATAGAATGCTATGGCTTCAATATCTCCTCTAAAACTCATGTGGAAATGTAATTGCCATTTTAGTAATGGTGGGATCCTTAAAGTTAATTAAGTCATAAGGGCTCTGCTTTCATGAAGGGATTGATGTTGTTAATCACAGAAATGTGTTAGCAATCACAGAAGTGAGTTCCTGATCATTTTTTTAAAGGGATGAGTTGGGCCCTTTGTATGCTCTCCCTTTCTGGTATGCCTGCTCGTGCTTTCACCATGTGGTGACGCAGCACACAAGCCCTCACTACAAACCAGAACCATATTCTTGGACTTCCCAGACTCCTGAAATGCAACAAGTAAACTTTCCTGTTTAATAAATGATGTGGTCTCTGCTATTCTCTCATAGCAGCAGACAGCAAGCGGAGACAGAGCAACACTGGTATTAGCACATGACTGAATGATCATTATATGCCTGACACCGTTTAATGTTTAATGTTTAATGTACACTGTCTTACTTAGTGATTATCATAGTCTGAGGACTACTGGAAAGTGAGACCTAGAGAAGGGCCCACAGTGATTCAGGTAGAAAGTAGTTCTCAGTCCTGAATGTCATCCTGGCCATCCCTCAACTCCACCATCACCACGCGCTACCTGGGGGTAGTGGTCAGACTTTGATTTTGTGCTTTATGAAGACAGAGGTTTTCTTTTCCTTTTCACTGAGTGACTCTTCTAGAAGACTGATTACCAAAAATAGTGTATTTTTCCTGTCCTATTTACAACTGGTTTTGTTTAAAAAATAAATAAATAAAACAGATTATGAATGGGCTTGCACACAGATGTACTAACCAAAATGTGATCCAAGTGCCATTCACTTAATCCGCACCTGTTGCACACACAGTAGAGAGTGTAAGTCTATAGCCAGAATAGCACCACCTCTCACTGACCCCAAATAACCTTGACCAAGTCACGGTCACTAAGCTTCTGTTTCCTCATCTATGCAATAGGAGCATTAATACCTCCCTCCTGGCATTGTCAGGACGAGGCTAATAAATGTAAGGCACTTGGCTCAGTGCTTGTCATGGAGCAGACATTCCATAAATGGCAGCCATTACAAGCATCCATTTTTATTTAACAGAATTTTCGGACCTTGTTCTTAGTTTGACTCTACCATCATTTCATGCTACACTGGCATGCGACAGTGACCTGCACTCACATTCCTCTTTATATGTTTGTTTTATTACCTCAGAATCATTATGTGCACTTGTGGTTTCCTTCCACGGCATTAAGGCTTGATGAGCCTGACTTAGTGAGCCTGGCCCAGTCAGACATTTAAAACTGTGGAAGAACCTTTGTGGTCTTCCTTGCAATTTTAGGTGATGGAGACAGTGGCTCTCCACTCATCCTCCCACCGGTTTATGTCTCATCTGTTAGGTCCTCTGTGGCTCCAGGTACTCTGTCCTGCACACAGCAGTCAGGTAGTTAGCACATGTTATATGCATATCGTTACATGGGCCATGATGAGAGAAGCCCTGGTGTTTTCCCTACAGTGTGAACAGGACAAGAAGACACTGGTTAGCTCTTTTTTCCTTATATTCAATGCAATAAAGGCCCAGCTCACAGGTTGAAAGGCTGCTCTATGTAGAGCTACAATATTGGCTATGGAAGCAACTCAGCTCATCTCCGTCTATTCAGAAGGAAACTTGAACTTGGCCACTGAGATCGAAGCATAAAGGGGAAGAGGATGATCTGAACGAGAAAGGTGTCCCCTGCCTGACAAATCCCTGCTGACATTTATGTCAGTAACTGAGGAGAAACTTTTCAGTCCATGTATTTTATTCCCAGATGCCTGTGAACGATTTTCTTAGTGTGGGATTAGAGGAATGGCTTATGTAGGCTATTATTTATTCTCTAGACAACATATGCTTTGTTTGTTTGTTTGTTTTTTATTGAGGATTGAATCCAGGGCCTTGCATATGGGAGGCAAGTGCTCTACCAACTGAGCTACTTCCCAGCCCAAAAGAGTATTTCTAGAAATTCCACTGAACACCTAGCACCATGCTAGGTATTGGGTATATGATAGTGAATTAGACAGACTTGAAATCATGACAGTATATTCTCCTGATGGATAGATACTGAGCAGCAGATGACAAGTTTGATGAATGAAAAGAAAGGAATGTAGTCCAGGCTAGAAAAGACTACACAAGGTACTTAAGGTCTCTCTGAGTAGTAAGTGAGAAATATTTAGCGAGGCAAACAGGGGCCTTGGTTTGGGGTGGAGAAGAGCAAGAGTCTCAACAAAGGGATCAGTACTTTATAGGATGTAGATGTGAAAAATTCCCTCTTATGGGTTGTGTTGAGATATCTTGCTGGCTCATGAGCTCCTAAGTGGGGCTTTTTAGAGGTGACTGGAGCTGCGGTATGTCCATATGGATTTTGGACCACTGATCGATTTAGCATGGCTCTAGGTTTGGGTCATGGGAAGCCCCACTCTGGGTGTGGATGGCACCAACCAATAGGCTGGTATCCTGAAGGGAATATAAAGGGAAAGGAAGGCTAGTGGCTGGTGCTTCCTGCCTGCTGTGCCATGGACTATTCTCTTCTGGCATGCCTTCTGCCATGCTGCCCTGGCTTAGAGCCAGCTGACTACTGCCTGAAACCTCTACAGATTGTGAGTATTATGGGTACTTAATTTTTTCTCCTTTAACTTGTGGGTGTTATCTAGTTTGTGCCAGCAATAAGGAAGTAACTAAGACACTTACCCGTTTGAATAACTAAAGCAATGAAAGGACACTGGGGACAATCAATGATTAAAATGATAGGGACAGAAAAGAAGCAGAATGAAATAATGAACAAAAATATAGAGGTTATTGACCTCTTTTGGTGCCACAGATTCTACTTACCAGCTAGTAAAGTCCATTCTTAGAATGATACTTTTAAATCCATAAAGTGGAAAGTGTAATTTTACAAAGAAAATTAACTCCACTGAAATACACCTGTCAATTTTTGTTATAATATCATAATCTAGTAACAATGCACTAAAGAAGATCTAGCAGTGGGTTGACACCTCCCATAATTTTCAAGTAGTGATGAGCACACACAGTATTCAAGAACTCGATAACAACTCTCATTGTTTAGTAAGACTCTTTCTGTTGAGGATGAAGTTAAAGATAGTATTAAGTCTGCTGTAATTCGTTGCATTCAGTTATGATTAACAAAAATGCAAAATTTCAGTTAGAAGTACATAAAAATAAAGATACATTTTTGCCATCCAAGGTCATGGATGCCTTAAATTTATGGGCTCCTTGGAAGTCACAGATGCCAACTTAAAAACTTCTGTCAAATGTGAAAGAACTCTTTTTCCTCTATCTCTATTGTCCACATGCTATGTTATAACTTTTGAAGTCTTGGTGAGATTTATGTATCACAGCCTAGGTAGGATGGGAAAGAAATTCTTAGTCATATACTTTGATTATAGTGTGAAGTTCACAAAGCAATGGGATGTCATATCTCTTTCTTGCTGAGTTACCTAATAGTTTCACAGTCCTAAGTCTTCATGTAGTGACATTGCTGTGTTAGGCAGCTCTCCATCTCTACAACAAATATCTGAGATGATCAATTTATAAAGAGAAAAGTTTATTTGGGCTCACTGTTCTGGGGGTTTCCATGCATGGTCCAGTGTCTCTGTTTATATGAGGCCTGAGGCAAGGCGACAATCATGGCAGGAGTATACAGCAGAGCACAGCTGTTCACTTCCTGTCTGGGAAGCAGAAGGAGGGAAGACAAAGGGGCTGAGATTTTGCTACCCCCCTCAAGCGCCTACTGTACCATCAACAACCTGAAGACTTCGCATTTCATCTCTGAAAGGTCCTACCACAGCCAGTTGCACCAAGCTGGGGACCAACACTTTGGCACATAGGCCTTTAGGGCATATTCCACACCTAAATTATATCTGAGACATATATATATTATTTTGGAGATATAGCATGTGAAGAGACTCCAGACAGACCCCTTTGGAGGCCCAGGCCTTTTAAATTAAAGGTGACTTACCGAGGGCACCCCGACGGGGCACGTGCCCCGTGGCAGCTCCGCAGTGGGCCCCACAGCTGCTCCGCAGTGGGCCCCACGGCTGCTCCACTGGGGACCCCATGGCTGCTCCGTGGTGGGCCCTGTGGCTGCTCCGCTGAGGGCCCCGCAGCTGCTCCACTGTGGGCCCAACTGGGGGCACCCCACCAACTGGACCCGCCCCCACCCATGGCCCGGCAACAGGGTGGAGCCAGGTGGTCTGCTGTGAGCATGGGTGCTTTTCCACCTCCGACCATGGTGGTTTGTGTGCACCCATGTGTGCTGTAGTGTGGTCTGGAGTGGCTGTGTCTCTTTCCAGGGCAAGAGTCCAGGGATGTAGATGGGCCCAGGAATATGGTTATTGTCGCAGGGAGGATGACTGATTGAGTGGTGGGGCGGCAGAGATGAGGGAGGAGAGGATTGAATGGTCCATCGTCTGTGTGGCTGAGTGGCATGTGGGGGTGGCATTGTGTGGGACAGCATCCAGGGCTGATTCCCTTCTGTGTTCTCTGTAATTTGTATTTCCTCGGTCGTCTTTGTATTGGCAGAGGTGAGGATGACTTTGTGTTGTGCGGCATCCAGTGCTGATTCCCTACTGTCTTCTCTGTGGTTTAGTGTTTCCTTTGATGTTTGTGTGTTAACTGGTGTGGGGATGACATTATGTAGTGCAGCATCCAGTGCTGATTCCCTGCTATGTTCTGTGTAGTTTTGTGTTTTCAATATTGTTTGTGGCTTGTTCTGGTTCGTATGTCTCCATTCTTTTGTCTTTAAAATAATAAATTCATTAATTAATTAAAGGTGACTTTCTATGGTCGGCAGTCTTTCTTCTGCAACCTATAGGTCTTAAATATAAAGTGGTTTTGACAACTTCATAACACAGGAGATTGAATTTAGGAATGAAAGCTAGATTAGAAATGTGGGAGGATTATTGGTTTTTAGCAGTGTATTTTCAGATGACTGATGGCTTTCCTATGCCTTGACAATCTAGCCCCAGAATGTTTGCCAATCTCCTGAGGGCAGACCATACCTACTTAGGTCCAGAAAGACTGTGGGCCTCTGCTTGTCTGCCAGGAGCCGACTCGGGCTATGAGCTTGTTTCCCAGCAGTAATTTTTCTGCTCTGTCAACAGAAAGGAAGACTCAGTTTCCTCAGCAGTTTTCAGGCTGACCCTCCCATTGTCAGCGTGCACCTCACCCTGCCTGTCCTACCAGGACTAAGCCCTTCGCTGACCTCTGTATCTGGAGAGGAAGGAGGAGGGGGGACCCTAAGCTTGGACCTTTTGAATCTATGTGTCCTCTGAAATAGGGCCATTCACTTGGAAGAAAAAGACGCTGTTCATCATTCCATCTAGAAAATTAGTTTTTAATCTTCTTCCTGGCTTTTGACTCTCTACTGGACCTCCTCACTGAGTGACTTGATTGGAGTGACATGAGTTACTTATTCTGTATTCAATAATAAAGCTACCTCAGAAATAACTGTTTCACATCTCTTGGTGGAAAATCTGAAAAGGGACAATTTTTCAACCTAAAGAAGTTGAAATATGATTTCTCTATTGTACAAGTCAAATCACTGGAACACTACACAAAATAGGAGAAAGCTATTCACTAGATTCAAACTCTAGCAAGCAAGCCCTCCTTTATGCTCACTCAGAAAAGCTGACAAGTTCACTAATCTCAGTGCCAGTTCAACGGTACAGAGTGTGGGCTGCCAGCTTTCAACAGGAGGCAGTTGGCAGTGCCACTTTTTTTTTTTTGTCTTTTTGAGATGGGGTCTCGCTATGTAGTTCAGGCTGGCCTTGAGCTCACTTTGTAGCTCAGGCTGGTCTCAAACTCACAGCGATCCTCCTGCCTCAGCCTCCTGAGTGCTGGGATTACAGGTGTGCAGCACCACTCCTGGCTGTAATGCCACTGTTATATCTGAATGAGAGACTAGTCTCTTCCACTCTTCAACAGAGTGGTCATGCACACAGGAGGAGCTGTTGGTGTGCAATGCCAGGGCAGGAAGGGCAAGGACTGACACGTCACTGAACCACACCTGCTGCCAGTGAAGGCTGACAGCCAGGCTCTGACTGGCACAGGCTTTCAGACAGGACCGGCAGCGGCAAACTAGGTCAGGACAGTGTCCTGGCAGTGACTGACTAGAAGTGGGGGGGATCCAGTGCAGTGCTGGTTTGCAACTTATATAGTCACTTGCCTCGCTTTCATGAGTACTAAATTATTTTAAATTAATAACCTTTTGTGTTTGCTGTTGTTTATTTTCTTGAAAGATATATGGATTTGGATTCAGTGAAGACTCACTTTTAATTTATGGATTATTTTCCCAACTTTCAGAATTAGTCTTTAGGCCAAGATATGGAAATCAGATGTAAACACAGTTAATTAGGCATTAGTAAGCTTCGCTGTGATCAGCGATGTTTGAAGTGACAGGGCTTCTGGAACGTAGCTGGAGGTATGGCGATGTGGCGTTGGATGCCAGGGGCCTGATGTATCAGGTGGGTGTAATATTTCAGTGCTCTGAGAATTGTTTAAACCTAGCTTTAATCTCTATTTGTCCTTGGCTATCTGATATTTTAGGGATTATGCTTAAGCACTCTGTTTCTTTTTCTAATCTGCAGAAAAAAAAAAAACACAAACCATGAAGCAAGCTCCTTAGGTTTCCAAAGGTGGTCCAACAGCTCACCCTGGAGTGGGGAACTAAAACCAGACATTTCCTGACCGGAAGTGCTGTAACAAAGCAAATAAGCCAGGGAGTGGGTGTCTGAGCCAAACCAACCTACACTGCACTATGCGGGGTAACCACCCGGGATGTGAAATTAGATCCAATCCAAATGCAGCATCTAGCAGCAGGAGAGCTAAATGAGGGCCTAAAGGGCTTGAAGTGTACAAGGTCAGTCTCGGTCTGTTACTGTCAAATTATATAACTTCAGAATGGGAGTTAGTTTTAAGTGTCTCGGTCACTAAGACACAAAGCCATCATAATGATACCTTCACCGATGGACATGTAATACATAAAAGGGTGTGAAAATTAAATAATGGCCTAGGATATAGTACTTAGAATTTCTTAAAGAGCCTTATGGTACAAATGTATCAACCATGCAACTGTTGAAAGCGCAGATGAATAGAATGTGATAGGACTTAATATTGACTGCATAGAACATTGCAGAGGTGGTTGTTGGGTTGGAAATCTCAAACGAGTCTTAGAACAGTTAGAGTTTTGTAAGAAAACTTGGTAGAAAACAGGGTGCTAGTTTGGTTGCAAAGAGGACTGGCTATACTGTGTTAATTTTTTTTACATGTACCTTAGATTTGGGGGCGGAGGTACATGGCTTAGCTGTATCTTTATCTATCAGCAGTACATTGTTTATCTATGGCTGTTTACAAGGTCTAATAAAGGAGATGAACCCACAGATTTGTTCAAACTATTCTGGCACAAAGGAATGTAGCAGCTGTTCTGACTCTGTCCTAGAATATCTCAAAGAGATTTTTTTTTTTTTTTTTACCAGTGCTGAAGATCAAACAGGGCTTCACACATGCTAGGCAAGACTTCTACCACTGAATCACATCCATAACCCTCAGAAAGAGCCATTCCTTTTTTTTTTAATTTTAAAGAGAATTTTTAAAAAGAACAATAGCAAAATGCCAACAACATAGACAAAAACAAAACAAAGCAAAAACAATAATAACGATATGGGGTTTCAAAACAAAATGATAGGCATTAACAGTGGTTATTACGTTACATATTTTTATCTTTTCAAAGTTGGTCAGATTACCAGATGTAAGAATGCAAGATTAATCAAACCATTAAAGAAAACAAAAAAATAAAAATAAAAATTATAAACCATACAGAGTTTCACCAAATAAGACAAGAATTCAACAATGGTTATTATGTTGCATATTGTTGTCTTCAGATTGGTTGTTCAAATGACCAGATATAAGCATGCAATACTCCCAAAATTGTTACACAGATTCCATGCAATCCCAGTTAAAATACTGTAATATGCCTCACAGATCTAGAGAAAACATTCCTAAAATTCTCTGAAGCCAGAAGTGGCCTAGAATAGCAAAAGCAATTGGAGGCAGCAAAGGAAAGGCGGGAGACATCACAATTCCCTGACTTGAAATTATACTACAAGCTACTGTGATAACATCAGCATGGTACTGGCAAAAAAAGAAGGTCCATTCTTAAGTGAATTGTTTCAACTTCAACTGGCAATAAATATTTATTGCAAGTGTATAACATTGGTAACACTGATACAAATATTTTGTATAATCAGCAGATCAATTTACATAAGTGAATACAATTTTCTCTCTTCTATATATTTGTTTTACTAGTTATGATTCAGCTATTACCAATAAATATTTTTATATTTTTACTTGTAGCCTAGAGTGAACTGTCTTGTATTGGATATTTCTTAATTCCATGGACTCAGTGCCCACCTCTGGTCTTCTGTATATTAAAGGTGAATTCAGACAGGGTCCCAAGATTCAACAGTTTCTCTATTCTTGGAATACTTTTCAAGTGCAAGTTAAAAATTACAATTAAAGTATGATCATAAAATAATTATATGAAGATTACAGAACACAGAATAGTAAAGGAAAGAGAAGATGGGATCAAAGATTAGACGTACGAAGATCAGTAGAAAGTTTTATGGTAGTTTAGAGAACAGATGAGAGCCTGAAATGAGATAATAGCACATCATAGATGCTGAATAAATATCTTCTGGATGAAAGGCTGATAGAAAAGATATTCAGAAGATAGTATCAATAAGCATTAGTTGTTTATTAAATGTCATGGGGCTGGGGCTATAGCTCAGTGGAATAAGTGCCTGCCTGGCAAGCACAAGGTCCTGAGTTCAATCCCCAGCACCGCAAAAAAAAAAAAAAAAAAAAAAAACAGTAGCTAAATGTCATGGATCAGAGAAAGAAGACCTCAAGAATTGTTGCTGACAGTTCTAATACAGTAGCTATATGGGGGCCCCTCTGTGGAGCAGCTCAATCTGGTTAGTGTCAAGAATGTTGAGTTTGAAAACCCATAAAGCATCTAGAAATAGATCACCTAGAGCAGTGATGGCAAACCTTGTAGAGTTCTCAGTGATAGCAAACAGCCTACTGTGGCTCACATGCCCCATAGGTTTGCCACCACTGAAATGGAGATAAAAGAGATAAAAAGGTCTTAAACCCATAAAGATGGTGGCGAGTTTACCTAGGAACTTTAGGAATCTATGTTAATGTGGTAGAGAAAGTCACCACAGTGAATTAGGCCATATAATGTCCAAGAAGACAAGAAGGTGAGCTTGAGAGTTGCCAACTCTCAAGCAGACAGAACAGGAACTAGTGAAGTACCTGGGATGAGCTGTTGTAAGGGCCACAGGAAAGTTGGGCAAAGGAAGTGGTGTGAACATCAGTGGAAAAAGTTTCAGGAAAAAAACATGTACCCACCGTGAGAGAAGACTACAGAGGCACCACCGGCTTTGATAAGAGAATAAGGATGGAAGAGAGATGGCAGAAAGAGCTACCTCTCATGACCACCTCAGGTTCAGCACTGGAGAGAAGGTAGATGGCAAAGAAGCTCCAGGAGTGAACCAAGTGAAAGAAACATGGCTGCCACTGATTTTGTGACAGAAAGAAAACAGCACAAAGAAAGTAACTGAAACTAAAGGAAAAAGAGAAGTGATTTAAAGATATCCCAAGTGGAAACATAGACCTTTTCCTCAGAGATGCATCAGAGGAAGGAAGGAAGGAAGTGTAGCCTGAGAAGGAAGTGCAGCATCAGAGACAAATTTACTCAGCTTCTCTAATACATAGGAGGCCAAATATTTGTTAATGAAAAGTTGGAGTAGTGACAGTGAACTTAGGAAGAACAGAGCTTCTAGGAGGGAGCTAACTAATGAGTACGTTTTCTCCATGTACCCCCTTTTCCTCATTTGTTTGTCTCTTAATCTCTTCTCCAGAGGTAGTAGTTTTCATTGATTATGTTTATTTACCTATGTTCCTGATTTAAATTAACCTATACGGTTATAGAATCTTGAAATAATTGTGTACAATTATCACATCACCAAGAAAGCTATGCTTTAAAAAAAAATGTTTTAAATGGTAAATTTGAATTAGGACCAAATTTTCTGAGTTCTTTCTACACATAAGCATTCAGGAAAACATCTAATCAATAAATGAGGCAAATTCTTGACTCTGACCATCGTCTGCAGTGCCGGCCTTTTCTGCTGCTCCTTTTGAGGGGTGAAGTCCTGTTACGTGACCAGTCAATAGCCCTCTCTTTTGCACCCCACATTATTGTGATGATTCTCACTTCTGCACATTTCCACTTACATTTTGTTTTGCAAAGAACTTTATCCAACGTACCAAATTGGCTTGTTCATCTAACAGCTCATGTGCTTCTTTTCCTTTTCTTGTTGCAAATCCACTAGATATCTTAATGGAATTCTACTTTAAACTTTAAATATCTGTCATCAGTTAGTGGTTTCTGTCACCTGTACTATATCAAATGTGTAGATAAGGAGGAGACAAACAAGGCACAGGCAGACAAAGTCCTCTGCTGCACATGCATACAGGTTTACAGAGGGTTGTTTTTGGTTTTTTGTTTTGTTTTGGTCTGATGTGGAGCTCCACGGACTTTTAACTTCATTTCTCACAAGACTGCACAAAGAAGTAGGTGGTCTGACTGACACTGATTAATTTTGATTAATTTCTTATTATTCACAGCGTGGGGAGATAAGGCAAAATAATCATTTCAGATTTCCTTATCAAAGTGAATTAACTCGGTTTTATGAGTGTTACATGATAATATGGACATTGTTTTGTTTTTCAGAAAAAATAAGGAAATGTTATTCAAGGCACATTCTTTTCTACACAGAAAAGAATATGACCAGATGTCCTTTGCCTGAATGCCCTTGTAGTCCAATTCCTTTTAGTGAAATAATAAGTATAAAAGGGAAAATTGTCTAACTTGACAAGCAATGTGCTTTAGGGACCTCAGAAAGCACAAAGCATGATTCTATTAAAATTGTGGATCTTCATGTCTTAAACACTTCTCTCAAGTTTGGGGCTCCTTTCCCATTCTGGAAGGCTTGTCTTGGAAAGAATAGATATAAGTGAACAAGGCTTTCAGTTTTTCAAAAGCTTTTTGATACACGATAAATGACTACATGATAACAGAGAACTTACATTAGCTAGCTTTCTGTAGCTGTGACAAAAAAACAGAGAAAAACAGTTTAAAAGGAGAAAAGATTTATATCAGTTCCGAAATGCAGTTTCAGTGCCTAGCTGGCTGGTTTCACTGCAGTGGGCTCAAGGCAAGGCAGAGCATCAGCTGAAGGGTGGGGCAGAGCAAAGATGCTCATCGCATGGCAACCAGGAAGCAGAGACAGCAGGAAAGAGCCAGACTGGGCGGGACTAGGGGCCAGGCATAGTTCCCAACATCATACCCCTCATGCCCCTCCAATAGTCTTGAAAACAGAAACCTCACAGCACTCAGACGTGTGCTTTACTAATCTAGGCACTTCTCACTCTAGTCAGACTGACAATCAGGATTAACTGCCACAGAACCTATTACACTTTCATTAAAATAAACAATACATATTAAAACCCTGTCTAAAATTTCAGTCTCTTATAAGGATAAAAATTATCTGTAAATGAGCAGATAATATTGCTCCCCAGTATACAAATTAAAATCATTATGGGATGTTGAGCTGGGTTAGTTCAATTGTGGTTATTTTCTTGTAAAGACTGGTCCACTTTTTCTTTTTCAGTCCTCAATAGCCAGTAGCAGAGATTTAGAAATCTACCACACTTGAGTGTGGAAAAAAATCCTCGATGTAATAGCCAAAGGCTCACCTCTGGGAATCTCAGCAGATAAGATTTAATCCCCTACTGCATTGAGTGTCTAGTTAAAAAGAGATAAAACAATAAAACAAGAAATGAATCCATTCACCATTTAGCTAACTTGGGGAGAGAACCAATCTAGAACTCGGTCCTTCTTGTACCGGTCACAGTTCTAGGAATGCACAGAGCATATAGTGTACAGGAACAAAAGCAAAGAACCAACCAGGATGTTTAGTATATTATGCAGAGCTCCCAGTGCTGAAACACAATACCCAATACTCACAATTTAAAGAAGAAAAGGTTTTAATTGAGCTCATAGTTTCAGGAGACGCAGTACATGGTCAATAGTCTCTAAAACAGAAACCTCACGGCAGAAGAGTCTGGTGAAGCAAAACTGCTTTGTTCATGGAAACCAAGAATCAGCAACGTGACAGTGCTAGAGAGGAAGAGGTGAGGACCAAATGTCTCAGCCAAGGTCATGCCGCCATGACCCACCTGGACTCACTAGAACTCTGCTTTACCAATCCCTTGTGTGGCTCCCAAGCCAATCAAGTTGACACAGTTAAGCTGAACTGCCACACATAGTAGATACACATGGGTAAGTGTGGTTGTAAATGCATTCATACTGGGTTGGAAGTTTCTATTCCCAGCGTGAGATAGAGCTGTGAAGAAAATAACAGGTTAGAAGGACAATATCTGGGTGTTTCTTTACATCTTTCAATTCTACAGAAGCCCCTGTCACAAAATGACACACAAGTGTATTAATATGTGCATGTGCCCAGGAGCAATATAAAATATGAAATTCAAAGAAAGGAAGAGATGATTGAAGCTTAAATATCCATTCCATAGGAAATAAGGAAATGGAGTGGAAAAAGAGGGGCCCTATGCAATTTCAGAGACGTAAATGATTTGTAGAACTAGATGATCCCAAAGAATAGGCAGCAGCCTACAGCATTTCTCTTGGCTCTAAAGGAGGAGCAGCTCAAGATTGTTACAAGGTGCAAAACTTCACTGCTGGCAGAAGTTCTCTTATGTAGATAATCTCTGTGGTAATCAGCTGGAGTTGCCCTCAGAAGAACAGATGAGAAATCTGTCTTGGTATGATGTCATCTTTTAGTCTCTTCTTTTTTCTGGTGATTAATCTTTTTTATGATTTGATGAACTTCCTTGGGATAAGGTTTCATATAACTGCACATCCTTAGAAGAAATTTCATCAGTCCAGTAAGGGAACTTCAGAAGGAGCATTTCCTTGGGTTTGGGGTAGGGGAGGGAGTAGAAGAGGTCAGAAAGCCCTAGGTTTTGTGGCAGCACCTAAGGCCTTCTAATTTCCTTTAATTCAAAAGTGCATAGCATGTCAAATCACTGAATTTCTTCGGAGTATTGTTTCCTAAGCCTCAAAAGTACCATACGCATATATACACATGCGCGCATGCACACGCGCACACACACACACACACACACACACACACACACACACACACTCTTTTCTGTCTCTGTTGCCTGTATGATTAATTCCACTGAGTCAGACTTGGCCTGACTCTAACTTTAATATCTAGCATAGTGTATAGCAAATACAAATTTGCAAATAATAGGTGGTCATTAAATATTTGTTCACAAATTAAAAATTTGTGTCACCTCATCAGGTCCAAGGATATCCCACTAAAGAGGAGATGGAAACATAACTCAACCAGGTAGTTTCTTGAGTTGCACCACAGAAAACCATTTTGGGATGTGCCAGAGGCATAGGCCAGTTTACTGGACAAACTAAGAAAGTAAGAGGAAACAGCAAAGAGACTTCAGCTTGAGGAGATGGCAGCAGAGCTCAGATGGAGATTAGACTGGCCCCTTAGCAAGAAGAGGAGACCACTTTTTATAAAGTAAATGAGATGACTTACAGTCTGCTGGATCATTCTCTCAGTTCTGGTTTCAGAGATAGTTCTGGAGCCGGGCCTGCTGACGTACCCCTGTAATCCTAGCACTCAGCAGAGAGAGGCAAGGGGATTGCTGCGAGCTCTAGGCCAGCCTAAATCAGGCAGGCCAAGACCCTGCCCTGGAGGAAAAAAAAAAAAGATCAATCTGCAGAACTTCCTAGAGCCTGAGGGGGCAAGCCAGCCTTTAGGAGATAACTGTTTAAGGTTGGGGCAGTCTCTACTTTGGGAGGTTCTGCTGGAATCCAAGGTGACCAAAGGTCTAGAGCAATCCCTAGAGACTTGTAGATGCTCACTGATAGTCCAATGTTCCTAAAATCTGTTATCTTGATGTTCCCAGCCTTGAAGGTAGTTGAGATAGATTATTTAAATTTAGGCTCCTCAACCTGGGATTGCCAGTCATAGACAGATTCTCCCTACATGATTAAAACACCTATAGGCAAAGCAAGACTCTGGCCCAAAGTTGTAAGATGATAAGGGAGACCGATATAAAATAAAGGTCAAGCTTTGGGCAACTGTAGGCCCAAAGGAAGGGTCTTTTTCTTTTTTTAGCCAAAGTAGTTAAGTACCTGGCTACCTCAAAAGAAGACACCACTGAGTACTAGATTAATGTTTTCAATGACTAACAGGTTAAGGACCTAAGAGTTTGTTTGTCCTGCCTCTATCGTGGTCTCTGTCTCAGAAGGACAGATGGTTATTTCGTTCAAGTTACATCATTTCAATCCCTCACCAATGCCTTCTCTTAGCATTGGTATCTCATCCTCTCTCTAATTTTAATTTTTGTGTCTTTGCCATTTTTCAAAGGCAGAAAATTCTTAACAGGTTGTAACTTTTACAGCTTGATAAATCAAGACATATGTTATCAAACACAATAGTGGAAGGAAATTTTTTCTTCATCTAAGAAGCCTGAGGCCTTCTTTTATGGCTGTCAGGAATCTTGGGAAACAATCAAGAGTAAAAACCGCTTGAAATGTATTTTTTTAAAAACTGGCATTTGCTTTTCTAATCTAGAAGTTGTTAAGTTGCAACTATAAAGGAGAGAGAGGGAATTATTTTTCCACTTCCAAGTTCCTGCTTGGAATTGATCTCTGTAATAAGATACAGATTAACAAGAGAAAAACAGAAATGTCTATCTCATGTATACATGGGCAATACCCAGAAAAATGAATAAATCTCCAAGAGGTGGCTTTGAAATTGCCATTTTCAGCAAGAATAAAGGTAAGTGCAGGGAGCCCATTTATGGGCAAGCGACCCAGGAAAAGCTTTGTTATGTAGCCTTCACTCTGTCTCCTCCATTGGTAAAAGTTTCTGGAGAATTCAAGTCCTCCTTCTCTTCTTGAAGCAGGGAAGACACACCCCTACAAATGGAGATTACCTTTGTAGATGCAAACTTCCCTTACAAACAGATAATTTCTACTGTTTTTAGAGCTTCTCCTGTGGCTGCTATTTCTCAAAATAAACCATATGACAAAGAGACATATTTAGAGGTGTTTGATGTCACTAATACTGTTACCTCACGGGTTCAAGGATGTCCCCCAAAGCAGAGATGGTGACCTTAACTCACCTTACCCATGGTTGTAGATTTATTCACTTTCATCACGGAAAAGGAATTTTCAAGACACATTAATTGAGCAGGAGAAAGCGACATCAGATAAAATTTGAAAAGTACACACTCTGAGAGAATAGAGTGGGCTTTCCGGAGAGGTACATTATGAGCTGGCTATGAGCTGGCTCGCTGCATCTGTGTGGTCTTGGAGGCGTCCCCAGGTGGGGGATCTAGGGTGTGTATTCCTCCTGTGTGTCGCATTGTCCATACGGCAGGTTGTGTCAGAACGCAAACCCTTTACAGATGTGTAAGGCTGAGATTTGCTGCCTGCTTAGTGGAGAATTTTCTTGAGGACAGAGATTAGCAGGAGGAAGTGCAGTTTACAGGCAAAAAACACAGGCCTGGGCTTATTGCGCCCTCATTACCCTTAGGAATTTTTTTTTAGAACAGGTTTCCTGGAAGGGAAAATGTCCTGGGTAATTTTTGTGTCCTAAAGCTGTAGTCTTTTCTCTTTAAATTTTAAAATTAGAATTTTCACTATTTTCTTTCTACCTGTCTTTATTTTCTTTTTACCCTATCTCAATACCATCTACTAGTGAGGATACGGGATGGATGGAATTCTCATACTCTGCTGGTAGGAATCTAAATTGGTACAAGCATTTGGAAAACTGTTTTCAGAATCTACAAAAAGCAGATGCATGAATATCTTGTGGCCCAGTGACTCTACTATGCATATATACTTAACATACATGTGTACTCTTGTCCACTAAAGAACATATAAAGGACTGTTCACAGTAACAATTTTTTTTTTTTTGCACTACCAGGGATCAAACTCAGCACCTTGCACTTGCTAGGCAGGGGCTTATTCCACTGAAGTATATCCCCAGCCCGCACAGTAACAATTATTCAACATAAGCAAAAACTGAAAATATCATATGTCCATCAATAATAAAAAAGTTATGGCATAGACATATATTGGAAATATCCAGCTCTGAAAAAAAAAGCCCTTCTGTATGTAATAGCATGGACGGCTCATTGATATAATGTTGCACAGAAGAAGCCACACTCAGAATAATAGTGTGCAGTTCCCTCTATATGAGGTTTGAATACAGCTAAAATAGATCTCAGTTGATAGAGATAAGAATGCTATTGACGTGGGTATATAATTCTTATCAACTCACTAAAGGTTCACATGAGCCTTTTGGTGTGGTGGAAATATTCCATGCTTTGATATGAGTTGTGTTTACACAAAGTTATTCATATATAAGAGTTCACAAAATTTATGTACTTCACAGTATATAGATTGTACCTCAATTGAAAACAATAAAAAGGCATACATGATAACAGTTTCTATTTTTTTACAGTGTGTGAAAAATAAGTGAGATAACAAGTTATGTTGAACTCATAGGTGATTTTAACTTTTTAGAAATTTGCCTGATTTTTAAAAAATTTTCTTACATGCTCACATGCATTTATCATATACAGACAATAATATGTATCCATTACCAAACCATTGAAACCTAGCCAGCAAAAGCCCTATTGTATGAATAAAATCAAACTCAGGAATAAATGCTGAAGTAGAATAATAAAAGCTTGATGTGGTTTTCAAAGTTCTAATTCAGAATGTAAGACTTTCATTGTAAATAGAATATTATTTTGATTGTTTTAAAAAGTAAGAACTAAACCTGGACATGCCTTCCATCTACCAAGAGGAGCCGTTTCTTAAAACTGCTTCCAGAACTTCTGGCTTCTTTTCATCTTCTGTGTTAGTATATGAGCCCTCTGAGGTACTGTTTGAGCAATAGAGCGCAAAGTGTGATAAATAAGGTAGGTTAACTTGAGTTAGGTTTCGAAGTGAAGAGTAAGGATGACAAATGGAGAATACTGATTTATTTACGTGGTGTGTCAACTGGGTAGGAAAACAGCCTGAGAAGAAGGTTTTCAAATGTGTGAGAATGTGCAGAGCCTCTCACGGAGGCTACTTTGAAGAAAAATATTCACTTGAATGCATAAATTATGGGTTTTTGTTACAAAGGGAAATTTTGATGCAGCTAAGCAAATTTCCCTTCAATGTCCTGTAGGCTAAAACCTTCAACAAGGTGTTTGCATAATCAGGAAATAATTAAGACAGTCAGAAGACCTGCTAATTAACATTAGTGGAGGGAATACTTGTAAATGGAATTCAGATTAACTAGAAGTTCCAGATGACATACATCTTTATTAAAAGAAACAGAAGTAAACAGTACATTAATTAAATTTCCAAATACACAAAATGAGGTTTTTAAAATGCCAATAAGGGAAAAGAAATAATATAGTGGATTTTTATCAAAATATCAAACCATGGAGAGGAGAAATAATACAATGAGGCTTTGAAGTTTATAAGTTTACACATCCAGAAAGAATGCCACAATTTAATATATAAATGCATCCATGACTTGCCTGATTTTAGAATCTACTTTATTGACTAGCTAATGTCAATGCAATAACAAGATTCCCTAAAATATGTTGACATCATTTACACATTTTTGAAGTCAAAAATATTTTCTAATATTCTTAAAGATTGGTACTCTAACCTATCTAGCTGGATGTGGTGGCACACACGCCTGTGATCTCAGCACTCTGGGAAGCTGAGGCAGGAGGGTCAAAAAGTTCAAGCCCACTCCGGGCAATTTAGTAAGCTTGGGAGCCCTGTCTCAAAAACACAAAGAAAGTCTAGGGATGTATGTAGCTCAATAAGGAGGCCCTGGGTTCAATGTCCAGTGTCACAGGAGAGATACATGGCAGATGATAGATAGATAGATAGATAGATTAGGTGATAGATTACTAGACAGAGATGATTGATAGATGATAGATTGATAGACAGAGATGATTGATAGGTGATAGATTAGATGATAGATATGGATGATTGATAGGTGACTGATTGATAGATAGAATAACTTATTTGGTGGAAGACAATTAGAACAATTTATCTAAATTTCAGATCATGTGAAACACACTGAACCTCTCAATACGTTTTTAAAAATGAAATGCCGACGCTTATTTCAGTAGATCCGTGATGTTTGCCACCTGTTGCATGGTTGACTTTTATTTCCCACTACCCGTGTTGCCCGCTCTGTGCTCAACTGTGGCGGGCACGTGCGCCGCGAAAGCCCTGAGACTCCCAACCCCCACGCGCGCCCCGATGTCCTGCCTGAAACCATTTACCTCCCACTCCTTGTCTTCCCTGTTCTGTGCTTATCTAAATCTGACCTTCAAAACCTTCCAAATGCCACCTCCTTAATGAAAACTGGCCCTTTCTTCCCAAGCAGAAGGAGTCATTTTCTGCTCTGTACTCTCATGCCGCTCCCTGGTTTCTATCATAAATTCGAGCGGCTCTGAATGACCCGCATCCCATCCCATATCCCCCACACACACACACTGCAAGCTTCTGAAAAGTCGGTACCTGCTTTTCCTACCACTCCTCCCAGTGTCTCGCACATTGCTGGCATTAACATAATGTTCATATGCATTGGTAGTGAATAAATTATTTTTTAAAAAAGGAGCTATAAAAAGGAAATCTGTTTAATTTTTCCTAAAGCTATAGAGAAAAATAGGTAATTTATACGTCTTTTCAATATAACT
Organism: Dinomys branickii; assembly: GCA_004027595.1. Classification (NCBI taxonomy): domain Eukaryota; kingdom Metazoa; phylum Chordata; class Mammalia; order Rodentia; family Dinomyidae; genus Dinomys; species Dinomys branickii. The sequence goes on from PVLD010005703.1 coordinate 40,196, forward strand.
TGGATCAAATGGCTTTGCAACAAGATAAATATTTTTCTTTAAGGCAAATATGCTTAAAAACTAAACTGCACTTTGAAACAAAGCAATAGCTGTCTCAAGTCTAGGCTGATTGTCGCGTGCTTTTGTGATGTTAATGACACCTTAAGTTCCCCTCTTCGTGCTGGAGGGTTCGTGCACCACATGGTGATCATTTAGAGAAAACATCACACTCGTTTGCCACCTGCCAATCTGTAAAACATTATTTCATTTTGATGAACTCCAGTTTCCTCAGCTTAAAGATAAGAAACACCATTTTCAGCCTGACCTATTCCACACGTTTACTTTGCTAGATAATAATACAAGTAATAGCACTTTGTAAACTGCAAAATTCTGGGTAAATATATGATATAGGAGGAGCATTAATATTAGGAACACTAAAGTAGTAATATGAGAGAGATGGGTAAGTAAATAACTGACAGAGGGCAGGTTTTTCCAGTTAAATTTGTATGAAATGTTAAATGCTGAAATCAAGGGAAGATTTTTACCATGCAATATCTCACATTTCCATCATGAGAAACTGAGTAATCCTAGAGGGCAAATATGAAGATTACTGAATTCTTTTGCTGCTTTATGAGTATATGTATATGAACAAATTCAACCCAAGAGATGGAAGAGTTCCAAACCTAAAATAATCTCCAATCTAATTTACTGTTACCAATTAGAAAGGATGGGTTCTGTTTTCTTTTCTCATACTACTGAAGTCAGCTTAATAAAAGTCTAAGACCTTTTCCATCAGACTTCACATCACCCTGCAGTTTTAAGATACTTGCTGAAAAGCAACACAAAGTGTAGAACCCTGTGGTAAAGAAAGACCTTGGCATTCGTTTATTCTAAATAACACTCAGATCTGTAAACCCTCTGTAGTGCTCTTGCTGTGTCTAATCATAACATGCCTGGATGGCTCCAGCTCGGGAGAAATGATGGAAATTGACTGTTAACCTCCCAATTGATGAGGCTTTAAAAATATATTATTAAAAATATTATTTCCCACCATTTCTGAGTGTTAAACACCTTGGTTTGCTTGTATGCAGAATCCTGTAATGCAAGCGTAGAAACACAACATTGCTGTTGTCTGGCCACTCCTTCCCTCTTGGTCTTCTAGGCCAATGGTATATAGTTCTGTGTTAGCTACGGCAATTAACAAATACATTTTCCGTTGGAATTCCCTTTTCTCTTAATGAGAGTTAGCCAACATATCTACAGATAGTTTTGAAGAGTCCCAGCTCTACTAGAATGAAATGTGGGATGGATTTTGCTGTTGCCTACAAAGCTCCAGTTTCTGTCCCAGAGGAGTCACTAAGTGAGCCTGTCTTCAACAGTAAATGAGCTCCAGATTCTGTTAGTCACTCAGACCCTCACAGCCCGCACGTAGGCCTTGAAGATTATAAGCATTCAGTATCTACATGATCAAAATACCACGATGTCTTTAGGTGATTTGGCTAATCTTCATATTGTGCTTATGTGATGTCATTATCTAAAACTTTTTATTTAGACTAGCAGTAATTAATAAGTGTAATGCATACAACCCTTGTCTCTTGAATTTTTGGATATATTGCATGACCACTCAAAGTACAGCAAAACCTTGACTAATCATAATGAAGATGAACCATATTTCTTCCCTCTCCTCCACCCCGAAACTTAAAGTTAAAATTTTAATCTGGTGTAAAAATTAAATTTGAACTTTCTATCTATGTCATAATTAAAACACAAGTAGCCAAATGAAACTGACATTGGCTAATGGCTTCTTTCATGTTACCATCAGGTCGTGTAATCACAGTGAAGGGTGGCTGATCTTGGTATATATTAAAGACTTCTCTGGAGCGTTGCTTATAACTGAAGAGTACCAGACAGAAAATTGCCTGCTTTCAGGAGGAGAACAAAGTTGTTTCTTCATAAATCATCATGATTTGGGGGTGACCCAATGTGGAAACCGATGGCACGGAATTCTGTTTAAATCAAGGCTTTAATGAAGTAAAATCTGTGCTAGGATAAAAGTTATATAAGTGGATCATTCTACTGGAGGTGGTGATTTATCTGTTTGTTTGATATATCTGGCATTAATAATATCTCTGTGCTTTCTTAGACGATAAAGGGAAATTAAAAGCCAACAATGCCAGTCAGCCATCAGGTGCCGAAGGTGGCACGTTGCTTCTCAAGTCTGGCACAACGGCTCTGCCACCTGGAGCTACCGCTTCACCCTCCAAGAGTACAAATGGAGCTTCTGGGGCTGTTGTTGAATCAGAAGAAGAAAAAGCCAAAAAATTACTTTACTGTTCACTATGCAAAGTGGCTGTGAACTCCCTGTCACAGCTAGAGGCACACAATACAGGTTAGCCGCTATCTTTTGACTCTAAATAACTTCTACAGCAAAACCCAACTTTTCTCATTAGAATATCACATCTATTATTCAGAAATGGTTTGTCCAGTGTCTTCTTTGCCCTTTTGATTCGAAGAAGTGTTTTAGAAAAATATGATCTTAATGAGTTTGGAAATAGCAAAGCAAAAGCAGGTTGGAGATAAAACTTGTCCTGTTTATTTCCTTGAAGGCTTCCAATACTTTCCAGAACTCATTTTAACGAAGTATAAGAGAGGAACACAAAAATGTTGGCACTATATTGTCACACACTTACAAGGGGAAAAAATGAAAACAACTTAGAAATCCATCAGTAGAGAAATACTGAATAAATTATAGTAACCCAATATGGTAGAATACGTGACTCAGCCATTAAAATGTGATGATGAGAAAATGTGAGCATGATTCGATACCTGAAGACTCCAGGTCTTTATGTAGCACAGTCCCAAATCTGAAGTATATTTTCAGGATGTAAAAAAGAAAGGGCTGCGTAACAGTGATTACTTTGGGGTGGTGAAAATCTAAGACACCCTTATTTTCTTACGTGTCTTTCTATTTCCCATATTTTATTATACACCCTTATGTTTTTCCACTTTTTACAATAAAAGTGTATTAAATTTACAATCAGCATTGAAATGTCCATAAAGAAGCTTTGGGAACTTCAGCCAGAAGACAAATCTCTCAGGGATAAGAGCTTTGTATAGCTCTAACCAACCGTGTACATATGTCTCTTTCTGTCTTAGGATCTAAACACAAGACCATGGTTGAGGCTCGCAATGGAGCTGGTCCAATTAAGTCCTATCCGAGACCAGGATCACGATTAAAGATGCAGAACGGCAGTAAGGGATCAGGACTACAGAACAAGACATTTCATTGTGAAATCTGTGATGTGCACGTTAACTCCGAAATTCAACTCAAACAGGTAATGTGTCCTGGATTAGTTGTCCGGGGCCACCCTTTTGCTGTCTGTGTCTCCTCCTCCATGGAATGTTTTCCACCGTGCTCACCATTCAATTCTCTGACTATTATAGGATGCATAACATACAAGTGCTTTGTGGAACAGAAGTCAGTAGCCGATATTCAGGCATCTACTACTGCACTGTTGGGTTCTAGACTAGGTGTTAGAGATAGTGAGGTGGCCACAGTGGTCACATGGCACTTTCGATCCAGCAGAAGCCTGTCAAGGACCCAAATCTACTTAGAGAAACAGACTTGGCAGTAACAGGGGTGACACCAAGCAAAATCTGGTAAGGGCTATGGGGAACAGAGGGATGAAGTGTTACGATCCAGTAGGGAGCAAGTCTTAATTGAGAAGTCCTAAAGATTTTACCTGAACCCTGTTTGAACGGAGGGCCTGGGGACAGAGGAGCTGAGAACGAAGAAACCAGGTACTCTGACTAGGAACTAGGGTCATGCTTCAGCTAACTCATCAACCCTTTTTCAGCACATTTCTAGCCGAAGGCATAAAGACCGAGTGGCTGGGAAACCCCTGAAGCCAAAGTACAGCCCTTACAACAAAGTGCAGCGGAGCCCCAGTGTCCTAGCAGTAAGTTTACCTCATCTGCTCACCTGCTTCGCGGGGCAGGCTTCTGAGTTGGACTTTAAGGTGGGCTTAGGCACTACTGGCCATGAAAAGTTGGAGATTGATTGATTGATTGACTGCAGTACAAGGGGTGGGGCCCAGGACCTTGGCATGGAGCCGCATTTGCAGCTCCTTTTATTATTTTTTATTTTGAGGCAGTGCTTTGCGGAGTCGCTGTGTTGCCTAGGCTGAACTTGGACTTGAGATTCTCCTGCCTCAGCCTCTCAAAGTGCTAGGGTTACAGGCGTATGCCAGCCTGCACACCTTATTTTTCTTATTTTGAACTTCTTCCCATGCTAGGACTTGAGCTCATGCTAAGCCAGTGAGTTACACCCCTAAAAGTGAATTTAAATAGCCCTCACCGATGTATATTTTAGAAGGAACTTCTGAGTTTGTGCTATAGGACACCTTGAACAGAGCTTCCTTCAGAAAGAGTAACTGAACCTCTTTAAGAGTTAATGTCCTACCTAGACCTCATAAAAAAAACTATCTTCTTAATCATGCACAGAAAGTAAAATGCCATGGTGATTCCTGCCAATACTCCTAGCTACTTGGGAGGCTGAGACACAAAGACCCCAAGCTTGAGGCCAGCTAAACCTCGGAAGAGCAGTTGCTCTCGTAAAACGAAATCCATCCACTGGATTTAATATCTTCCTGCTTCCTGGCTTGTGTGTGCGCATCTGTGTGCGAGGAGGGTGTTTGCATTGCTCTCTCCACTCTACAGCAGGCATATCGGTAACCGGCCTGTTTTACCTGATTTCAATATGTACTATTTTCAGTTTCTCAGCAAAAATGCGCAGAAGCTTCAACAATAGGTGTCATATAAATAGCCAGAGGGATGGATTTCATTCTCCCTGGGACCCGGCCCAGGCCCAGCTCAGTGTTCAGTCTGAGAGGAGGCTGGCTTAGGCAGCCAGAGGCCAGGAGACGCTGAAATTACCTTTCCAAGCCTCCACCTGTTGCAGGCAGCAGGTAGTACCTGCGGCAGGCAAATCCAGCTTGCGCAGCTCCCCCTGACTGCAAAGAGAGAAATTAAAAGATTGATTTCTCACTTCACAGGAAGATTCTGCCCAGGGATTCCTTTAAGTAGGGAAACTTTCTAGCCTACTTATAGCCATTCTCAACAACAGAAACTTGATTTAGCCGCAGTTTCTCCGGGAATACTGTAAGAGAAATAGAAATTGCCTTTGTTTCTTGACTCTTTGTAGATCCCTAATGCTCTAAACCCCAGCTACCTAACCCCAGTGTAATTTATCTAAAAGAGGTAAAAAGAAAGGTGTGCTTCCCAAAATACAAAAACCTCTATTTAGGCCACGTGCCAGTTTAAGATAACTTTCAATTTTGAATTGAGCTCCGCGGCCTAAGCAGGGACCTCCAGACACATTTTATTTCTGCTGAGTAAGTCAGTGTCTACTTAAGGAGACTTCCTAGGCCCTAGGACCCAGAATCAAAGATCGAAGCAGAGCTGAAATGTAAAGACATCAAAGTAAAGCTATGCCAAGAACCACTGAAGCCAGCCTTGTGAATATAATCATTTCTGGACTTCTGAAAGTAAAAAATTGTTTAACCTTAACACTTGTTCATATTGTTTTACTTATGAAAATATAGCCATAGTACTGTTACTCAAAAACAAAGTCCTCACCAAACTGCTGGTTTTTCTCCATCCGTTAGGCAAAACTTGCATTCCAGAAAGATATGATGAAGCCTTTGGCCCCGGCCTTCCTGTCCTCGCCCCTGGCTGCAGCGGCAGCTGTGTCCTCTGCGCTGTCGCTGCCACCCCGGCCATCTGCGTCGCTTTTCCAGGCACCAGCCATCCCTCCTGCTCTGCTGAGGCCGGGCCACGGGCCCATCCGTGCCACCCCCGCCTCCATCCTCTTCGCCCCCTACTAACGTGTGCAAGCCCCACCACAGTCCAGGCCAGCAGGAAAGTTAAGAAGAAAACCCCAAAGGATTTCAGCAATTTGAGCATTTTGTGTTGCAGTAAGTACCCGCACCCACCCACACATGCAGACTGCCTGCGCGGACCCCGACCCAAAGAGAAAAACCAATCCTTAGATTCAAGAGCGCCGTAATGTAGGAATGTGAGCGGCATAGGCTTTCTCTCCTGGTTCCCCTCTCCCCCGACCCCAGGCAATGGGTGTATCTGAGATATTTGGCTTCTTGTATTAGTCAGAAAAAAAAAAAAGAAAATCCATCTCTATTTTTCCATGGATCTGATCTGGCTTAGAAAACATGGAATATTTTCCTGACAGACTTGAAAACTAGGATCTTCTTCAGATGTCTGTAAATAACTCTGGAATCCAACCGGGCATATTCTAGTGTGGAACAATATAGAACACAATTGTGTACTTGTGGGAACCATCTTCACAATGGATCATGACGTTTTCTTTTCAGTATACTACAGTTGACAGGGATTGTGTACTGTTTTAGACCCAAGTACTGTTGTATCCTGTGTAGTACTAGATCGTATCTCTTGTCTGAACTCAACATTTTTAAGTTGCTGTGTAAATGTTAGGAAGCAAAGTAGCTTTGAATTTTCTCTTTCAGAGAACAAAAGATAATGTATTTTCTTTATTTCACATTTTATTTGGAGATATTTAAACAAAATAGAAAGCCATATAACATAGCTATGATTACTACCTTTTTGCTGTTTTTGTTTAAATTATTTTGTAGCCTCCTCACCAGTTTGAGTTGCTAAGAAAATGTATCTGAACACAAAAAGAGCTTCCTCAGTGGCACATTTTTGCACTCCTGTGCATTCAGCAAGAAGAGAATGAATCCATGTATTTCTACATAGTTATCTCCATTTTTAACCTGTTTTCATTTGTAATGATGCTACATAATGGTGTGGCTCCCTAATGCAATAATGTACAGAAGATATAAAATTTATAACTGAACAATTTGTCTTTCTGTTCACCGACTATGTTGCAGGTCATGCTCCCCTGCCCCCCTCCCCTTCTAAGCCGATGGAATGTTTGTGGTGTCAGGGGCAAGAGGTATCATAGAACAACAGAATGGAGGGATCTCTTTTAGAGTATCTATATCTGCAATCTGTAAATGGTAAAATGTCTGTGTATTTTTTTAAATGTACCTTTTCAATAAAAGTACAAAAAACAAAAACCGTTTTATATTTTTAATGGTATTCCCCCCCAAGCCTCCTCCAATTTGAAACCACCCGATGAAAGATCATTAGTATGTACAAAGATTGCTTCTTACATATTTAGCAGTTTTGGATCGTATTCGCTGCATATTTATTTGTCATGTTTATTCATTACCATTCGCAGCATTTGCAGGAGGTGGAACTTTACTGCTGCTTTCTCTCTGAGTCTTTGAGAAGTTGGGCCAAACAAAGCTGTAAGGTTGCCCAAAGGTGTGGTGGCAGCCTGTTAAAAATGGTGACTGTTTTTGTTTTAAACTCTCTGTAGGTCCTCCAGGTCTCTAACTCGTCTTTTATTGGTCCCCCATGACATTTACGTCCTCTTATGACAGGATTTAATCACCCCCCCCTTTCATCTCCTCCAATCAGCACACTCTTCCTTGTCCCTCCCCCCCACCCCCCCACCCACCCGCTGTTACTTGTGAAATGTAAAGATGAATGCACTGCTCACTGCTTGCTCTGGTGCTCTGGTGGACAAACCAGGCAACGCTTAGTGACTTAAATTAACCACCTTTTGATTACATCAGCATTTCATGGGCCAGGAATTCCAGCAGGGTTTGGCTGTGCTTTCCTGTTCCCTGAGGCATCAACCGCATTCCCTCAGGAACTCCAGGCTGCTAGGTGGGCAGCAGCGGGGACCGCGCCCCTCACACATCCACCCAGGAGGACAGGGCTGGAAGGCTGAGCTCCCCTAGACCTGCCTCCCAGGCAGCAGACCCGCGTGCTCCCCCGTGTCTTCATCGTTGTCTCAGGTAAACACATGGTGCATCTTAAGAGGCCTTGGTAGAAGTCAAAGGGTTCTTCGTGAAATAGTCTGGAAGCTCCCAGCACGTCACTTGTGATCGATCCATTGGACTGTTCAGAAGAGTCACCAAAACCCACTGGGATTTAAGGGAAGGCCATTAGACTTCACTTCAAAATGTGAAGAAAAGAACATGCACCATCGTTTACCTGCTGCATGGTTGCAGAATTTTGCAGGGAGTGGTAACAAAACTTACAAATGCCCTTTCTCCCTGCCTTAAGCCCAAACACTATCTGTTTTTAAAATTGAAAGTTGGGCTGCGTATGATGGCATGTGCCTGTAATTCCAGCACTCAGGAGGCTGAGACAGGAGGATCATCATAAGCTCAAGGCCAGACTGGCCTAGAGAGCTCAAGGCCAGCCTGGACTATATAGTGAGGCTCTATCTCAGTAAATAAATAAATAAAATATATATTAAATAAAATATGTGTGTGTGTGTGTGTGTGTGTGTGTGTGTGTGTGTGTGTGTGTGTATATAATTGAGATGTGGCAGAATTTAAATACTCTTTTCCAAAACAAAACCCAAGGTTATCCAATGTCAGGTTAGCTGTGATGACTGGTAATAGACTTCCTCCATCAGTGAGTTTATCAAAATGTTTGAAAATGGTTAAACTTCATATCTTAGGGTTCTTAATAGGTTACTTTTAGTCTAATAGGATTCCAGTTCCACATTCAGAATTCGGGTTTGTTTTAAATCTTTTGCATTTGAATGTAACCAATATCAGTAAACTTACCGTGGGGCTGGACCTTGAGACATGATTTATAGGGTTGGTGTTTCAGTTTACCATGTCAGAGAGCCTTTTATTTTTGAGGACTTCAATTGCAATTATATTTGATTTACCTTGCATTGTCCTATGTCTCTTTGATGCTTACTACAATCTTCAAATATTTTTAGATGTCAGTATTTAATAGACCTAGAAATTTAGTAATTTGATTTATACAATCAAGATTTTTAAAAATCGCCTCAGGGAGAAAGTATAAAAAGATAGCAATTAATTAGGAAGCATTCCTCCAGAAGGAGCCCTGAGCAGCTACAAGCAATGATTTATGCACTATTAGACAGATAAAGCTTATCATCCACCCTGATTCTGAGGTACCAACGTGATCAACTCTGAGGAATCCACATGCGTATTTGAGCTAATACCACCCCTTCCTGTGCCATTCACAAGAGAGAAGAGTGCTATAGTATTCCACTTAATATAGGTCTAAAAACATGCAGCTTCCTCTGACACAGTTCAGCTATGGTATTGGTAGAATCTGAAACGATCTCAGGTAGGGTTGCCAGATAACATATAAACTAGTCAGTTAGATTTAAACTTTAAATCAAACACTAATAATTGTTTAGTGTAATATTTATCTTAATAATTTCAGCATGCGATTGCATTTGGTGTAAGTATATCCCATCAATAAGTATGCAGCGTTTGGACCACACTAATACCGAAAGGTAGTCTATTTATCTGAACATCAAGCTTAGGTGGGTATCTTGTGTTTTTATTTCTTATCTGGTGACTCTATTCTCCAGAGGATTTCTCTTCATCTCAGGTACCACAATGAAGCTACCTCTTGGGTATTAAAAACTAAACACTGAATTTTTAAAGGCTCATTGTGAAATATGCTCACAGACAGAGGAAGGTGCAGCAAGTAAAAGTCAATATTATTCTGACAGTGATTAAGACCAGGACAGGAGGAACTGTAGCTACAAATGCCTTCATTTAAAGTTACACTGATGCTTCTTTATCAAAATTAAATTACTGCAAAAGGCAAAACAAAATTTTCAGTTGTGTTATGTACCAAAACACCATCTCTGATTTCATCTCCATCCTAAGGGAATTGTTACTTTCCAGAGATACGGTCATGTAGAATTTTTCTCTCAGAAAGTGCTTTAAAGAAAACTACACTCTAGTTAATGCTTTGAGGAAGTGCACCAAGGATGTTCCCAAGCTCTTGGGGCAGCGGCCATGGAGTACACAAAGGAGAAAGAGCTGACAGCGTCAGGCCCTAAGGCTCACGGAGGGAGGCTACAGGAGACTCACTGAAGAGACTGAGCTTGGTGATTTCTTGGGCAATGGGCACCCGCTGTCTCAGGGATCATGGGGGGAGACACGCCCCGGAGCTCTGTGATGGATAAGACTGGAGTTAGCATTAAGACATCCAGTAACCTTAGTAAGCACAGGCATCTCCTGGGGACAGACCAAAGGATTTCACTGCACCTCTGTGGACTCTGGCCTCTCTTCATAGCAGTCCTTCCATCAGATCCTTGTTTTGTTAAAATAATGGCCTTTCATATCAGAGGTGACATAAGCTCTTAGGAAAACACCAGTTTCCAGTACCTTGGGGGCTTAAGGAGAAGCTGTGTAATACTGCAAGAGCAGATTGCACAGGGGATGCTCCTCTCTGCCTGCTTCCTTCCTCTGAGTAACTAACCCCATGGGGGCTGCACCAGGGACATGACGGTGCAGATGCTCAGCTGCTATGGAGTGTGACTAGGGAATTGCCCTCATTTCTTTGGCTAAAATTTCCAAAGCCAGACTGACAATATAACATATTCTTCTACTCTTAGCTATGTGCTCAAAATGCATCAAACCTGTGGTTGTCAGATAGAATTTCTTCTGTAGGTGTAATAGAAATACCTTTGTGTCACTTTCTGCAGTTTAAGAAGTCACTTATCTACAGATGATTGCACAAGCTTGCCATTAAGCACCCGATTTTCAGGTGTATTACAGTGAAAGAGCAAAATTAAGTGTGAAGAGAAGAATACATACACTGTCCTCAAAAGACCTGAATTCAAATTCTGATCATGTCCTATACACATTACTAAGTCCATGACTTTACATCAGAGAAAAAGATTTCATGTCATTTTCCTAAAGCCTGTTTTGCACATATATAAAACAGATACACTGGTATCCAACTGAAAGAATTTTTCTAATGAAATAAAATTAAACTGAAGAAAATGCTTTTGTGAATTATAGAATGCTATATAAATTCTGATAATAAATGAATAAATAAGATCAGTATTTTTTCTGATTTTAAATTTCTAAATTTTAAGTGATATTATTTCAGATTAGTCAGTTTCTCCTTTAGTGGTGATCAAGACATAGGAAAAATACCTTTATAGTGGAGAATAGCAAATTCGCTAATTGTAACTTTATGTTCCTATTCTCAAAGGTCTAATTCAAATACAGGTAACACTAGGATTATAGGCCAGTATATTATAAGCAGTTTTGAATTGTCTTATATCCCTTCCAAGAAAAACAGAATCTCCAATTGTAATAAATCCAAAATGTTCTTGCATAGTACACAAAAATCCCCTGAGGTGGGAGGATTGCAAGTTTGAGGCCAGCCATGGCAACTTAACAAGTAGACCCTATCTCAGGATGAAATACAACAGGCTGGGAAGAGAGTTCAGGGGCACAGCACTTGCTCTGAGTTCAGTCTCCAGTACAGGGCAGGGGGTGGGGGACAATTTGTGTTATTAAAAATTTTGAGCATGTAAAATATGAAGTAAGAAAAATTATATAATTCATATGACATAAAAATTTATATCATTACTCAGGAAATTCATAAAAATGGGGTGGAGAGATACTTATTTTCAAAGAAGAAAAACAACCAAACAGAAAATGTGGGCCATAGCTGGGCATGCTGGCACACACCTCTAATCCTAGCACTTGGGAGGCTGAGGCAGGAGGATCACTGCAAGTTCAAGGCCAGCCTGGGCTACATAGTAAGTTCAAGGACAGCCTGAACTATATAGTGAGACCCTGTCTGAAAAAATCAAAGCAAAAAAGAGGGAGACGATGGGCCAAAAATGGCAAATATATTTATACAAATATATATATATGTGTGTGTGTGTATATATATATATATATATATATACATACATACATAAAATTTTACTAAGTATAAATCTTATCCAGTGAATTTATATGAATAAGGTGAATATTTTTGTTATTTGAATAAAATCAATATTTTTGACCTAGCATACTAAAAGATGTATACATTTTAGAAACATTCTATCGGTGGGGGAAGGGAAAGAGACGCGTTCACGCGCATTGGTAGCACTGAAAATTGCCAGTCATGTGTACGGCCTCATCCGTTACTCACAATCTGCCCCAGGAACTCCACGTCCAAAGTTGAATCCTAAGATACTATACACATGATGTAAATGCCAGAAAATGATTTATGTGTAAGTATGCTTTAAAATAGTTCATCTGTGGGGTTATATAGGCAACCCTTCCTATATCACAGTTCACTTATTATGGCTTCACTGTATCGCAGGTTTAAAAAAAAAAATGTCTACCTATGCATCACGGCGTTTTTGCTATATCATGGGATTTTTGCGGTGTATAGGTATTTATATAATATGTATGATTTTAATTATTTTTTGCCTAAAATTTTAAAACTATAAAAATATAACAAATGTTAATTCAAACATATTGAAAGAACATTAAATCAAAATAAAATATTGTACAGTATGTGTTCCATCCGCGGATGAGTACCGTACTGGACACAGTGGAGATGCAGTACCCCACTGTCGCGCAGCGCGAACCCAGCAGAGCCATCCGGCCGCGCGAGCGGAGCCGACCCGCACCAGGCGGCGCTGCTTATTGGAGGAGGCTGCGAGGCACCACCCCGGCCCCTGCCTGCGCTACCCGCGGGCATGGGCGGGGCGAGCAGGGCGGGCTGGGCTCTGAGCCCGGCGGCTCCTCGGCTGCGTCCTGCGCGCCCCGCTCCTGCCTCCAGCCCCGCTTCCCTGCCCTCCCCTCCCGCCCGCGGAGCTCACACCGTGACGATTCACCCGGGCGCGTCCCGGTGCCGCCCCAGCCGGAAACCGGGCTTTGTGAAGAAGGATCTCCCTGGGAAGGGGCGCAGGACTGTGGGAAGGGTTTACAAAGCCTTAAAATATGTGTAAATAATAAAATAAATATAAGGCCGCCCTTTGCGGATTTTCACCTCTCTCAGGGGTTTCTGGAATGTAACTCCGGCGATAGGTGAGGGGCTACTGTATTCATCCGTAGAGGGTGGGTAAGTAAATCATAGGATGATTCGCAGTCGGAAAGGGCACGCTCATTAAAAATAATGATACACAGTAGTTCTCTGAGTATGGACACGGACAGCTGTCCCTGACTTGTCGCCCCGTGTGGGAAGTAAAAGTTACCTACCAGCACGTTGAATGCTGTCTCATTTGTGTTAAATGTTAAAACTATATTCATGCATGGAGAGATGTCTGACAATAGTGGTTATCCGACTTATGGAAAAACTTACACTTGAGTTGCAAATTTTCCTAAGGCTTTACATTTTACTTATAGCTTTTGGCATAGGCTGAGTTTTGTTTTTTGTTTTTTCTTCTGCTTGTTTTTTTGAGGCAGGTTCTCTCCATTTAGCTTAGGCTGCTCTTGAACTTACTTGTATAGCCCAGGCTACAACAATCCTCCTGCCTCAGCCTCCCGAGTGCTGGGATGACAGGCGTGCACCACCACATCCAGCTTCCGAATTTCTTACACTAAACCTGTTCCTGTTTTGAAATCCAATAAATCTAATCAGTTCTCCTGTTACAGTCAAGAAAGATGATCATAATATAATGGCAGGACACTTCAGAAGACTTCAAGAAATTATAATTGGGAAGCAGATACATAATAAACTTCAAATAAAAAGTTAATTCTAAAAATTGAAAACAAGGAAAGAATTTTAGTTTCAGGGTTTTTTTTTTCAGTTTTTATTTATTCATTTTTCAGTTTTTACTTCAAGTTTTTCTGCCTTCAGAAAACTATTTTACTGATATGCTGAGAAACTATAATAAGGTTATTTTGAAAAGGAAAAAGTAATTCGCCTAAATGATTAAATGATGTAAAAGGCCTCTAGGTCTATGGCTCTCGGAGCCACTCCCGTGTATTCTTCCCACCCTTCCCCCTCCCCGGGGTTCTTCTGTTGCCCACCAGGGCCACGTCTCTCAGTACTGAGTATCATTTCTGTGCAGCGGCACAGCCCATGCATAGATTTATATGACTCGGTGTCTCTGGAGACGCTGAGAAAGTATGTCTAATTGTTCTAGTACTGACATTTTTAGTCTCTAGTAATTTCTAGTGCCAACATCATTATTAGATCAAAATACATTTGCCTCTCACTGTTGTTCAGAAACCCATGTTTACTATACACTCTGTCTTTTGGTGACTAGGCCCCTTAGTGAAAGAAAAGGCAGCCCTCCTTTTTCCCTTTACTCTGCGGTCACCATCTTAGTCATGTTGGTCTGATGTGTAAAAAGAACCACCTCAGACTGCAAAAGTAGCTGGTCAGATTCCCCTAAAAAGAAACTGACAGAATCCAGAGGGTTGAAATGATAAAAAGATGATGCAAAAGAAGAGCTCTCTTTGCTGTTCAGGAGTCAGAATTCCCTCCAGATGCCAATAATCACTTCACTTTCCTCTAAAGAGAAACACAGGGCATGTATGGGACTGGACATTAAAACGAAGCTTGTGTGATAGGTAGGAAAATTCCCTCTTGAAGAAACACCTTGCATTCTGGTTTCAACTTTCCAAGGTAGAGATCTGTAGTCTGCTCCTCGTGGTTCCTGGTACCAGACGCTCTCCTGAGCTGCAGGGTCCCTAGGAAGAACAGTAATCAAATGTATGCCTTTGTTATAGCAAAAGATGAGCTTGAACTTGCATGTAGAATGCCAAGCATGGCTGATCTTACTCTAAATCAACATACGGGGCAGTGAAACACTTGAAATTAGTTTGGAAGCAGAAGCCAAGCAATAGTCAGAATTACCACCGATTTAAATCAGAAACCAGAGTCTTTCAAATATAGTAGTAGTTTTCTTTGTCCACAGACAAAAACCTTGAATTGACTGAATCTTGTCTTAGGTAAAGTGGAAAGTGCAACTTGGACCACAGATTCTCCAAGGGCAGTAGATAGAAGAATCGCCTGGAAAGTGATAAAATGTAGCTGCCTGGGTTCTGCCCCACACAGATCATTATTCAAAAAAGTATGCTTGGCCGCAGAAAGCTGCAGTTTAGTAGATGCCTTCCTGTGTAAAATTAAAGAAGGCATTCTTGGCCTCAGGGAGGAAATGAAACTCCTGAGGCTAGGCAGGGCTATATATGAAGTCTGGATTAAAGCAGTCAGCTTTTCCAAGAATTATACCTAGCTTCAGATTCAGCATCCAAGGAGACTGATTCTCTCTGCAAAGAACTAAATTCTTTTCAGTAACAAATAAGACTTTTTAAATGCCCTGGGAATCAATTGACTGGTTTTCTCTTCCTTGCAAATAAAACCCTACATAGCCCTTAAAAAAACAAAAAGAAAAGAAAAAAAAATTGGTAATATGGAAGAAGACTCAGAAACTGAAGATAAACAGAGGAACCAGATTATCTATAATTTAAGAATAGAAATAAGGGGAATATGGTTGTAAGGAATGGCATGAGGCCAAGACCCACAGAGACCACTGGACTTGTATAAAGACAACATGGCATGGAATTTCTTGTGCCTGGGGACAGGGAGACAGAGGGTTAAAAGGCCATCGGTAGGGAGCAAAGAAAACCAGGCTTTTTTTATAGGGCTCAAAAGAAGGCAAAGGGACATTAGGCAGGAAGATCTTAGTAAATATCAGTAGTCACAGTTCTCTGGATGTTTCACACTTCAGTGGACAAAGTCCTTGGGGCATCCGGTGTGAATGCTTAGGTGTCTTCAGATGTCTAGGCGCTTGCCAGAGTCCGTGTCTCATCTTATCTCTTTTTTTTTTTTTTATTTTAGAAACATAAAAGTACAAAAACATATTGACAAACAGACACCCATTATCATAGAAAATAGTACAATCACAACTAATCTATAGACAAGGTGATATGGTCTCAACAGTAGTTGTTGCTTTATCCATTGATATCTTCGAATTGGACATCCTGTGTTTGCCGAGAGCACTGGTGTTGAGCTGAGAACAATGCCTCCGCTGGCAGACAGGTTGGATACTGGGAGTCATGTCCGAATTGAGCGTTACAGTGGTTTGGGGAATTTATAAAATATACGGACTAGATCTTAGGTGGCAATCTTGGAAAAGTCAGCGGAGGACTGAGGGTAGATTTCAAAACAAGATCTCTTACATTTGCCCATCATTGTCACAGACTAGGAAAAATAAGAGAATAATCTGGGTGTGTCTCATGCTGCCTTTCTATCCCATGATTCTGATGTCTTAAACCTAGTATGATACTAAAACTTGGCTACAATAATATTAATTTTTAAATCAGGATAATGTATCTAATGTAAATCTAGTTTTCATATACAAGAATCTTACAGTCTCCACAGAATGACATTTCACTTTGTTTTATGTGAACTTTTAGATGGAACATTTTTTACAAGCTATTACCTATGCTCTTGTCCTCTAACATGATATAGTAGCTATAATCTTTTTTTAATGATTGAAGTTCATCATGGAAACCATTAGAAGACCAACTGTAGATGTCATACAGTTACCAAAAGAAGAAAAAACTAAGGATTGGAATTCATAAATTTTAGTCCCCAGAGCCTACACTTATTAAACATGATATCTTAAACAGATTTGAGATTCAGGATCCTTCTCTATACAATGTTATAGTTGCCACTTCTCTACATACCAAAATGTACTGCAGTGATCAAATTCTAAAAATTATATTAAATGCTTGGTGTATTTTTAGCTTTTTTGTTATTTGGTGTCAGGCATTATACATCTCCAAGAAACAGACAAAGACTGGGGTTCACAGAGATTTTCACAGATTTCTCCCTGCCAGCCCCATGCCATGGCCGCTACTCTCCGCTACTCTGCTGTACCCCCATCACAGAATGCAATGCCATGGCCAAATCCTGGGGATGATTTGTAGAAACAGAGCTTGTAAACTGCTTCCATGGTTCCATCCAAGACACAACATCTCAGTTAGAAAAATGGGAAAATGAAGGAAAAAAGCTTTCTGTTCAGCCCATTGACGTCACTTTTTTCAGAACTGGCAAGAGGGTAAGCAGATAAGAATGGCTCTGACCACTGGTTTGTTTAAAATCCTGGTAAGCTGGGGGGCGGGGGGGGCAGGGCAACGGAGGGAGAGAAGTGGCTGTGAAGCAAACGCAGTATGGACATCATTCCAATCACCGTTAAGCTGGCAGGGCACGTGCACAGGCGCACTCGTAAGGAAAGGCTGCTCAGGGGCTAAGCGGAAAAAACACTCCAGAGAGAAGGAACGGCATGAAGTACAAGACAGCACAGTGTCCAGAGGGATCCAGAGCAGCTCGGAGAGGACCTGGAGAGGGCTGGGGGGTAAGTGTGGGTCAGCATAAGGAGCTTTCTACAGTAGTCAGTACCAAATCCCGTAGCTTGTGAGAAACAGTAATTTAGGGTAAAAGGATCAGATTTGCCTGTAGGAAGATCTTTCTGATAGCAGTATAAAGAAGAGCTGGAGATTATGTGGACCAGACAGTTATGAGTGCAAGGATGGCCTGAACTAGGATCTCAGTAATAAAAACTACAAAATACTTTGGAAACAAAGCAGCAGCAGCATGTTAAGCATGCATTTTAAGCATCCTAAGAGCAAGAACTACGGGACCTGGTACAACGAAGAGTCTCATTTGATCCTCACTGATAGATTTCCCTGTGTGATCCCCATGCATTCACTAAGGTTCCTTGCACTAACACGGCCTAGTAAATGAAGGGATGAGGGGCACAGCACCAGAGACGCCGGGTGTGTTGAGCTAGTTATCTACATTCTAAAGAGTCCCGAGCCACAGTATCCTCTGAGTTCCACTGTTCCCCT
This sequence comes from Dinomys branickii, assembly GCA_004027595.1. Taxonomy (NCBI): domain Eukaryota; kingdom Metazoa; phylum Chordata; class Mammalia; order Rodentia; family Dinomyidae; genus Dinomys; species Dinomys branickii. Next base: position 57,892 of record PVLD010005703.1, read on the forward strand.
TCTTTGTAGCATGTAATTTTCCTTAGTGTCCATTTGCAGAGTAGCTGTGATTCATCCTCTAAATTTCTATGAATGGAGAAACTGTAACAGAAAATCCCTCCCCCCAGCCAGCATACTTCAGTTTCTTAGTTGCTCAGGTAATAGTTCCTGTTGCATTTCCAGTTGCTCCTGTCTCTTAGAAAGGGCTGGTCACTGTGATGCATGGCTGTCACTATGATGTACACTGCATGAAACAATCCCCAGCTGACAAGCCACTCCGCCTCTCTATTTCTTGCTTGCTTATCCCATATGAGCCCCAGACCGCCCAAGATCAGGGCCTGATATTCTGGGAATGATCCCAGTCAGTGCCCATCAATGTAAATAAATTTGCCCTCAAATCCTGGGTGTCATTTCAATGTTTCTGCTTGCCGTTACAAAACCAGAGAAACAAGGCAGTTAGAACCGTGTGTAAGATAGGAACAGAGCTTCCAGTCTGGAGGGTGCTCCCAGGAATAGAGCATATTCCAATCATTCTTAGTCTTCTTTAATGTCTATTTTAGCTGCTCAACAGTAATTTTTTTTCTTTCTTACCTTCAGGTGTCCCATACCGTGTGTAAGTTGAGAATGTCATAGAAATCATCCTGGAAAAGTATTACGAATCACTATGATGGCAAGAAAATAAAACACCACCCCCTTAACTCCTCCCACAAGTCACAAAGTGCCAGGCACTGTGCTGAGAATACTAAAATAAGTAAGACTCTCCCCGGGACCTGAGAAGATAATTAAGACCCTCAAAGAAAGCAAAGTTGATTACTGGGATAGTAGGTCCCTTTTATATATTTATTCTGATTTGTTTTCACTGGATTTGTTCTGCTTTGTTGGTAACACAGAGATGAATTTAATTTAGAGACCCTCAACCTGGCTGAGGATCCCCTGTAGAGCTTTCAAAACATAGCAGGGCTGCATCTCGATTGAATCAGAATCTGAGATGGTGAGGTCCTGCAGTTAATATGAAAACAAAATAACTCCCCACATGACCTGAAAGAAGACTAATAGTCATCAAATGGTTTGAGAATCTCTGTTTAGAACTGAAGAGGGACCACAAATGTGATGTCAAGAGGAGTTGATCACTTCAATGTGAGAACCAGTTATGTTTACATAGAAGTGATTGATTCCTGGGAGAAAAAATTAATCCAGTTTCCTAAGAGTGAAATGGCAGGAGAGGGGACGAGATCATGGAAAATGATGTCTTACTTTACTTAATCAGCTCATCTTCTAATTTTTTTTTTATTTTTTGAGACAGAGTTTCACTATGCAGTTCAGATTGGCCTTGAGCTCACTAATAGCCCAGGGTGTCTTTGAACATGTGGCCATCCTCCTGCCTCAGCTTCCCAAGTGCTGGGCATATCGGTGTGCACAATAATGCCCAGTTCAGATCATCTTCTAATATCACTCATGTATGCAGCTCCAGACCATGCCAACTGTCACCAGGCAGTATGTCCATGAAGACTAGAGAGAAGAACATTATCCTTTATTACTAAATGTCTGATGGGAAAATTGTAGTAGTTAACCTTCTAAAATTATTTCTTTAAATATAAAATTCCCACAGTGATACAGACCGATCTGAAAGATCATTCAAATAAACAATAACCCTTTAATTAACTCCACACAATGTGTAACAGATATGATGGAATCTATATAGTGGAATCCAAATCACCACAGGAAATTGAAACAGTTTAAACTCAGCTATCCAACCACAGGCCAGTATGTGGGTCGATTAATCACATTTGCCCTGTCTTTATGGTGATTATGTGGGTACGACGCCACATGCTTCACAAATAACAAATGGAGGCTGGAGACATTACTGCTAAAAGATCAGAGGTGCTTCTGAATCTTGGCATATACTGGACACTCTTTTTTTTTTTTTTGAAGACTTTCAATTTTCTATTTTATTTTTTTTATACTGGACACTCTTGAACAAGTTACAAATGATCTCTGTCGCTGTTGAGTGTAATGTCCCCACCCCTTGTGGAGATGTTATCTGATCTCCCTTCTGAGCCCTCAGCCACTACTCGGATGCTCTGTGTGAGCAGAGGGGAACCTCACACCCAGCCACACACAGTCACTAGTGCTGAGCACAGCAGAACTGGAGCCCTGTTCAGTAAGACAGAGGAGAAAGGTCCTGACTGACTCTTCCTACTTTCTCTTTCCTTCTTTTGAATTCTGCTAGCCAAATGTAGATGCTTGGCGAAGGGCTTTCTCATTTAGAGATGCCACCACATACTCCAACTGTGATTACCTTGTGCTATGCTCTCTTAAATACTTGTGTAATACGTCCATAAAACTGGCAGAGGGAACTCCAGACAAGGAATCCCAAGGACCCCATGTCCATTTCAGAAACCATCAGCAGCAGAGGAATTGTTCCCTGGCGGGCTCCCCCCATACTCAGAATCTAAGCCAGGTACTATGGGCCAGGGTGGGGAGGGGAGAGGACTTTGCACTAACTAACAGTGCCACTGGCTGCGAACCTCTTGGCATCCTAGCGCAGGTAGAATCTCGGAGAGGGCTCCACAGAACCAACAGCCTGGGGCAGGGCGTGACGTGTGGAGACAGGCGTTTGCAGCCGTCCGCACTGGGTGTTGATTCCACGCTCTCTGTACGCCTGCTGTTGCTGGAGAAGCAGGTGAAATCGTGCTCATCAGAAGCAGCGCAGGTAGCGGAGCTAAGCTGGTAGGCAATGCTGGAACTTGACAATTAGGGATAAGTCAGAGTCCGGAGGGGCAAGACGGATTTGGCATTCAGGAAGCTCAGAAGTCATTTTCAGCAGGCAGGGGATGGGCACCGCTTCAGCTGCAAGGGCTCTGCTGCTGGGAAGCCTGACTTCCCGGCACAGCTCCCGCCTACGACAGTTCAGTCGATAAGGGGACCGGTCTGGAGTAATTGCAAATGTGCTTGGCTCTAATCATAATAATCAGTGTGAAACCTTGATCCAGCCTGTGTCGAAGGCAGTGCAGTTTTCCTTTCCTTCTCGAGGGAGCAGATGGGAGCCATTACAACAAAAAGAGCCAGAGGAAGGGGAAAGCCTGTGGTTTCGCTGTCCCTGCAAGTAAGTGGGGAGCAGATTGCCGCTGTCTCCAAAGATGCTTGGAGGGAAGTGGGTTGCTCCAGGACAGACATCTAAAGAGGGAAACAGGCCATTTCATTAACCGAACCACGTTGGAACAAAAAATAGGAAAAGGACAGAACTAACTGTAAATCAGTACAAATTATACAATGAGATCCCTACAGAGGTCATACTGCCCCCAGACTTCACACTGGCGCCATATATGGGGTGGTCTCTCCCGGGCAAGGGCCATCCCCTTGCTTAAACCGATGCCCGGGAGCCCATGGGAGACAGGCACACTACTGAATCCAAGAAGCCCCACATCATGTTAGCATTCTCTCAGTGGCGCCTTACACAGAGGCCTCCACAGCTTAGCAAATCCCGCCTGACTTGACTGTGGGGGTCAGGAAGTTGAAATGGCACCATTTTATGTGGTTATTTTACCCATCCCCAGGAAATGTGAGGATAGGCAGTAAAATTAATTAAATCAACACTCTCCATTACCACTCCCACTATTTCCCAAGAATAAGTTGTCATTCTCTCCAAGAAAAAGGATTTGTTTTCCCCAAGGCTGTCTTAAAATGATAATACAACCTCTGCTACAAATGCAGGACAACTGGTAATAAAATGTGCAAACTTGCCTTTTCTGCATTTAATGATGCTCCCAGTAAGGAGGACTTTTGAACTCATGGCCTTTTACTGGGCTTGGCCATGAGGGAACATGTTTTGGAGAACTTGGGAGGAGGAAAGGACTTATAAGGAGCAGCAAATGGACTTCTCTCACCCACTCCTGCCCCACAGTGGAGGAGCCCAGCGAGCCCTGGCAGAGCCCCAGCAGGCGAGGAGGGAGGAAATTGAGACACTCACAGCCCAAAGATGTAGAACAAGAAGGAGCTTAATTTCCTTGGCTCTCAGACCCCATTGAGAACCTACTGAGAATGCTGGGCCGTCTCTACAGAAACACTGACACGGGCGTCTGCAGCTCTTATCTCTTACATAATTGCAGTGCTCTCTACCACCTGGAAGCCAGTGGGTAGATCACTACCCACGGCTCCGAGCACCCCTGCTTCTCAGGAAGTGACTGTGAAGACCATGGCATCCCCTATGCTGTCTCCAGCCAGAGACCCGGATGCAGGGCCGGGCCCAGGCAGGGAGGAGGCTGCTGGTCTCAATGCTGTAATGCACTGACCTCCAGGTGACACTGTATCTGGCATCTTGTGTCTGGATTCTATTTCAAAGGGTAAAATTGGGTGTCTTGCCCAATCCACCCCAGGCATTCACAGGGCAGCCACCAGCACTGGATACCTGTCCCCAGAGCAGTGGACAGCACAGGTGCCCTGCAGGTGCCACACAGGAGGAATAATTGTGGAGAGCCCAGCAAAGTCTTGGGAGCGGGGGGACTCCAGCAGCTGACAGCACCAGGACGGTGGAGCAGGTGAGTGTAAATGCCACAGTGACACCCTCTGGACGTAAGTGGTGACACCCAAGGGCATCAGGCTGTACCTAACCACTACCTCCTTTCGCTCGTTACTTCATTTATGATATGGATGCATTTCCGGAGTAGAGAGGGAAACTTTCCAAACCTCAGTTCAAGGAAACTGATATTTTTAGCACCTCTCCAGTCAATATCATCAAGATGTTACAAAGACACAGAGAGCTCTCAAGGCAGACATTCCTGAGCCCTGCTCTTAAAAGTCCAAATGTGTCGTAGCAGCAGCTGGGCTTCTAGTACAGGGGCACTGCAGGGGACAGAGCATGCTGGTGGCCTGGGGGAGCAGTACCTGTGCAGACAGATGTTCAGGAGAGCCCACAGCAAGGGGCCACACTGACTTGTTCAATTTTAGGACTAAATCTGCCCCCAAACGCAGGCAGTGGTTGTCGTTTTGCTTTTATATTCACTTACCTAACTCCTGCACCAGTTTATCAGCATCTCCTTTACAGAGACCTTGACGAGAAACAGATTTGCAGCACAACTGTTATTAATACGAACGGTCCCGTCTCATGGGAGACGGGTGTTGGCAGAGTGGTAGCAACGGCAGCGGCTACACGGAGCAGAGCTGGATTCTGCTAGGACTCTTCTGGGAACTTGGGCAGGTTCCCCAAAATGAGGGCCGTGGCCAGCTTATCTCTAACTTACCTTCTTTTCTGCAGAGTAAAAGTGACTGGCAACTAAGTGACATTTAAGATGTGCTATGAATCTATTTCAAATAGCTCCCGCTAACCACCTCCTCCTTCTCTCAGCATCAGGGATCCCTTCTCCTAAGCACTCTGAAATATCCACTCTGGCTGCTTTGCTGATCAAGGTATAACAGCGCTTTGGGGCTGCAGCTGCTACCTAGGCCTGTATACACACACACACACACACACACACACACACACACACATAAGGTGTCTTACTATTAATTTAAATATTCTCCTATGTACCTATCAGCAAACCCGAAGGAGCACATAACATCTTCACAATTTAGAGATAAGAGAACAAAAAGTGGGGCTGAAAGAGCCGGCAAAGGCCCAAACACACCTACCCACTTGCTGAGCAACCAGTAAGTATGCAGCAAGATCTCTGTTGGAGAGCTTGAAATAGAAGGCCTAAATTTTACAGGAGCTTGAAATTTAGCTTTGCATCCTGTATTCCTTGAGAGCTGAGGCACTGTGTTTAGAATCTGTGATTCCCTTTAGATTCGAGGGTGGATGTCACTTTGAAACACAGAGCAAACCTAGCTGAAAGAAAAAGCAACCAAAACATTGCCAGAGGTCAGAAGGAGGCAGAGCTCCAGAGGACCCCGAGTGTGCGTTCCAAAGGAGGGAAACTGTCAACAGCTAGTCCAGAGCCTTGACAGTGAAACCACTGAGGAAAAACGGGCCCTGAGAGCAGGGTCAGAGCCCCAAGCGTACCCAGAAAAAGAGTACAGAAACAGTAGCGTCTGTCTTGGCCCAGCCTGCACCTCCCCCAGCCTCAGCACCTGCAACTCCCTCCTTCTGCTGGAGGGTCACGGGAGGGCTTGCTTACTCATCGCCCAGGAAAACCGCTCCCTGGTATCGTCTGAGCACTCTGGCCATGCGAGTTTATTTATTTATATGTGTGTATGTGTGTACGTGTACGTATTTGGGGTTTTTTTAGTCAGTGGTGTCCTTTGAGGCTTTGCAGTTCAGGCTGGCCTTGAACTCACGATGTAGTCCAGGCTGGTCTCAAATTCATGATGTGTCCCTGCTCCAGCCCTCCCCATGCAGAGGTTACACGTGTGTGCCACTGTGCCTGGCAATTTTACTTATTTATTTTTTTAACCATGAATTTTAGAGCTGGAAAAGCAGTGAAACTTTTGGTCTCATTCCCCTCCAAAGATGTGTTGCTGCTATTGACCTTTACTTCCTCTTTGATTTGCTTTCTCTGCCTTTCCTGCTGCATCCTGCTGTCCTGAACACCTGCCTCTCATGACTGTTGCCTCTCAGGATTGTCTTGTTCAGTGCGCATCCTGCCCAGCACCCACTCTCCCTTTTCTCTAGCATCTCCCCACCAGGTGCCGTGAGGGTTTGTCATGGGTCCCGGCTGGCACCTGGCATGTGATCCGAGCCCAGGTGGCCACACTCTCCCAGGATGGGGGTCTGAGGAAATGGACAGGATTAGGGTCTTTTATTAGGTAATGGTGTCCTGGAGGTGCCATCCACTAATTGCCACTCTCTAGTTTCCTGGGACTGCTTCTGTCCCTGCCCTTCCCAAGACCTAGCCACTACTCTCTTCTTTGATTGTGTGAGTATTTCTGTCCTGTCCTGCCAGTAAATTTTCATTTCCCCATCTACTGCCCAAGGTCATCTTCTGTTTGCGTGCAGCCAATGAATTCATAGCTGCTATGGAGCTTCAGATGTGCCAAAGGAAGGTAACTGCTTCCCCTGTAACCGTGACGCTCCAATATGTTTAAGGACAAAGACCTTCTGTTAGGTGGACAGCTAATGTCACCCAGTGGGTAATAACATAGGCCCTTCCTGGTTTGAGTTCTGGCTTCCTCACTTACTGTAAATTGAGGTACATTATGTGTTTGGTCCTAAGTATTTCCGTCTGACAATAGCTTCTGCCCCACAGACTCCTTCAAGCTCTAAATGAATATGTATGTATATTCATATTCATATGTGTTTAGTCCTACAGAATCTAGAACTTTATAAACTCTCAACATTAGCCATTATGTTCCCTGTTCCCCGTATTCGGTGAGTTCATATTGAATCAGGATGAACCAGCTAAGTGTTCACAATTGGAAGAATTTCCCATCAAACGACTGCACCAACATATTGTGTGATTTCCGTGGTGCCTCCCTTCCTCTGCCATAAAACAGAGCAAAACAGATGGGCTGTGAGTTAATGAGTGCATAAAGCACTGCAAAATCCTCCAATAAAAGGTGCCCCTGAGCGCTGTTATCACATGACTCGTCATTGGGTGTTATTACAGAGCAGGCTTTATATTTTTAATATATTTTAAATGGGTTTTTTTTTGGTCAGCAAGTGGGATGAGGGAAATAAAGTGATGTTTGAACAGAAACTCATAAATAGTAGTGCAATAATCTCCTGGGTTTCACCTCCTTTCAACTCACTGGACAGAGAGTTCGCAGAATAAAAACCCTAGTTTTTCTGAGGTTCGCATTTTCTGGGTGTAGAGCTGATCAACAGGGCAAGGTAGGTTTGCTTCTGTGACTTAGATAAGCTCAAGCACTTGTGAGCAAATCGTATGCATCCACCTTCACATAAACATCAAGACAGACTCAGCATCCTTCCTCAAAGGAGCTCTTTTTGTAGAGTCTTAAAACTCTATGACACACCCAAGGATATCAACACAAAGAATATATCACAAAGAAAATCTCCCTTTTGTTAAAGGAAGTGCGATAGAAGTGACCCTAACCACGCCCAGTGCAGAGCAGACAGTTCCAGGAACACCATGGAGTATAACTAGATCTGGATTTTAGTTCTGTCTCTGAAACTTATTAGCTATGTGATACAAATTATTTATCTTTACTTTAGCAAAGTAACATATTATATAACCCATGAGCTACTATGTAAAAAATATCTAACCCAATACCTAGAATGTAATAAATATTTCCTCTCCTTCTGGCCTTGCTAGGAAAAGCTGCAAACCTTAGTATGATCATAGGACTTTAGGATTTTAGGTCATTTTCATGAGGGTTAATTTAAGTTTAAAAGATATTTTAGAGTTATGATTTTGCTAACCACTCACCAAGTCTCCTGATAGAATTAGCAGGAACTCCTGAAACTGTTCCCTCTCTCAAATTCCCCACCAAGGAATTCTATGTGGTAATGAGAAACCTCCGAACCCAAGAGAGGACCCAGTAACTTAATGCTTAACCTGCTACATCTGCAAGACTGAGCAAGCGGTGAGGAGCCCACAGCCTTTTGGTGCCGCCTGGAGGCTGCCAGCAGTGCGCCTCTTGATGCAAAGAGCTCCAGCCTAAATTTTGTAAAAGGGAAATCCAGAGTTCCCCTCTTACAAGTGTTGAAATGGGAAAAAGAATCTCGGACTTTCACACAAATTCTTATGGCTTCTATCTAGATCTTCCCCAAACCCTCACGTGGTCATAGGTGGGGCTTTCTAGAGGTGGCTGGATCTAAGGTGTGTGATCTGGGATGAAGGGTGTGATGTCCACCCTGGGTGTGAGTGCTACCCATCTGAAGGGCAGTTAGCCTGGATGGGGTGGGAACAGGGCTGTTGCTATAACATGCTGCTCCTGTTGCTGCTGCTTGTCTTCTGCTGCCTCCTGCCTGCTCTGTGATGCTCCTGTGCCACCCTGCTTTAGAGTCAGCTGATGATGGGCTGAAACCTCTACAAACTGTGAGCCAAAACAAACCTTTCCTCCTTTAACTTTTGGTGTCAAGTATTTTGTCTCAGCAATGAGAAAAGTAACTAAGACATCAAAACACATTGCAATTTTTGCATAGAGTTATCGTTCTAAACTCATTAACTATGTCTTGAAATGTCTGACTCTTAAAAGAAATAATAAAAAACTTTAGAAGCAAGATTATAAAAACCAACATTCCAGAGGAACACAAGTCAAATCCACAATGAAATACCACTTTGAGCCTGTTAGGCTGGTGATGGCAGAAACCAACAACACCCACCCGAAAATTAGGAGTAATGAGGATGTGGAGAAATGAGAACTTTGTGCCCTGCTGGTGGGAATGTAAAATGATGTATGAGCAATGAAGAAATTTTCAGGTCATGAGATAACCACTGTGTCAGCATTTGATCCACTTCTGTCTACATCTGAGAGGACTGACAGGAGAAATAGACATTTGTACATCTGTGTTCGTGGCAGCATTATTAACAAGGCCAAAAGACAGACTAACTCAAGTGTCCTTGACTGGAAAGCAGTTAAACAGACTGTAGCACACATAAAGTGGAGCGTTACTTAGCCTTACAGATGAAGGATATTCCGAGAGATGCAATATACACAAACTGCGCAGGTGCCGAGTGAAACAAGCCAGTCACAAAGGACAAGTGCTATGTGATTCCACTTATGAAGTACTCAACAGCCGCCAAATTCGTAGGGAGGAAAATTAGAAAGCACTTCAGAAAAGATGAGATAAAATCCAGAAAAGAATAAATGAGATAAGAGAGGAATTTATCTCTTTTTATAAATTATTGTTAGACAAAATAATTCAGGTGGTTGGATGATGGGGGGCACCCGATAAGGCTTGGGTCAAGATTGTCCTCCAAAAGCCTCCTGTGCTCATAGGTGGGGACTGGAAAGTAACTGAATTATGGGGCAATATAGCTGACTTGCTGTAGGGCAGGTGGGGCCTGCATAGAGGTGGGTCACCAGGGGTGCGACCCAGGAAGTTTATGTCCCTTTCTGGATCCTCCCCTCTCTCTCCATTTCCCGGCCACCATGATGCTAACAGCGTCCTTCCCAAAGAGATTCTTCCATGATGCTGCTTCCTTTTTTGGAGCCAGATAATTATGGACTGAAACTTCTGAAAATAAACCTCTTCTCTTTTAAGTTGTGCGTGTCGGGTATTGTGTGCGAGTGATGAAGAAAATGGCCGGAGCAGATTTGCTGCTGGTGCTACACCTCACCACATTGTTCAGAAGCCTCCCGAACCGGTTCATGGAAGGAGTTTGGAAAGATTTGAATACTAGGCTAGAAAAACCTTACAATGCTGTTAGCTGAAGTTGATGAGAGATTCTGGTTGAGGTGCAAGAAGACCAGAATGTGGACAGCAGTGTAGACGGTGAAGGCCAGACTCAAGAGATTTCGGTGGGGAACAAGGACTTCATTAGCTGTTGGGTTATTCTGTGGCAGAAAATTTCTCTACATTTTGCTCACGTCCTGAGACTTTGCAACAGACTCAGAATAAGGCTGGTGGAGCAGTTAATATGGGAAGGAAATTTCAAGACAGCCAAACATTCGGGCTGTGCCAGAGGTACTACTGGTGGCTCTTAACATATCTAGTGTGAGAAGAGCCAACAAACAGAGTTGAATAATTTGAAAAATTTTGCTGAAGGCCAGAAAGGAAGCATCTATAAATATAAGACCTGTAAAGCTGGGTCCTGTAAAGTTGAGACCAATGAAGTTTGGGCTAAGAAAGTTTGATTGCTGCAAAGATTAGCACTGAAAAGAAGCCAGGTACTGAACTTTGCATCAGGACAATAGGAAGGATGTATTGGAGTCATCCCAGAAATCAGCAAGACCCCACTCTTCCCAGGTTAAGAGGTGCCAAAGTGAAAGACTTCTGTAAGGAGAGAACCACAAAGCACCCTGCTTTGGGCTGTGATCCAGGAAGGGCCACCTGGAGAATTGGTTCCCTGAAATTCTGTTCATAGTACTCAACTATCCAGGATTTCTGAGGTTTCTGCAGCCATGCTCCAACAGGGCCTGGCTACTGTTTAAAAGGACAGCAGATCTTAGCATTATCCACATAGTGATAGTTTTATAGGTATGAATAATACAAAAATGTGGGGATCAGAGAGGCTTTCATGCAGATTTCAGAAGAATTCCTGGTAGGGCAGGCAAGTGCCCTTGAGAGGGCACTGCATGAAACTGCCAGTGAAGCTGAAAGTGGAGTGAATATTCCAGGCAGTTGGAGAACCCAGGAGTGTAGACTATCTGAGGAAATCCAAAAGCAGTGGGCAAAACTATCCCAAGAGAGAGGCCATGGAAGGTGTGGGCAGCAATACTGCCATGGCGGGGCTGCCCAAGCCCTTTGGAGTTCACATACCACCACAATTTTCCCAGGATGCTATAAAGAGAGCTGTAGGATTTAATGATGGCCTTTCTGGGTTTCTACCTTGCTTTGCTGTCTATCTCCTGATTTTTCTTTTTGGAATGGGAATGTTTACCCTATGCCAATCTATATTGGAAGTGTTTAACCTTCTTTTTGATTTTTATAGGAGTTCATGCCTAAGAGTTTGTTTGCTCTGAGTCTCAGAGAAGACTCTGCACTTGGACTTTCCAACAGTGCTGAAACTGTTAAGATTTTGACAACTCTTTAAGATGGACTAAATGCATTTTGCGTGGAGAGATGCACATGAGTCTTTTGAGGGCAGGAGACAGAATATTATGGCTTGGATGGAGAGTGTTCCCCAAAGATCTCATAGGCTCGTAGGTAAGGCTTTCAAATGGTGATGAAATCATGGGGCGGTTATAGCTGACTCACTAAGGGAGTCTGGCCAGAAGAAGTGGGTCTCTAGGCACATGAACTGGAAGGGTATATCTCCCTTCCTGGGTCCTCCCTTCTCTCTCCACTTCATATGAACAGCTTTCCTCCACAGCAGATCCTTCCACCATACTGTTTCCTCTTTGAAGTCAGATGACTGTTGCTTGAAGCTTCTGAAACTGGAGGCCAAAATAAATCTCTCCTCCTTTTCCTCCTTTGAGTTGAGGTGTTAGGTATTGTGTCTCAGTGACAGAGTGACTAAGATACCACCTAAATCAACCTACTCCAACATTAATGTGAAGAATCAAAAAAATCCATAACTCACACCTATACCGTAACTATGACTCCAAGACTATTACAAATATCAGTGCACATGTCATTGGGCAATAAACATCGGAACCTGTCAGAGTCAACTCCACAGCCCGTATCACAACACAGAGCCAGACAAAAGCTAAAGAGAAGACTTGAGGAGGCAGAAGACAGCTAGTATCCCATGAAAGAGTCTGATCTTTTACTGGGGAAAAGACTAGGTCTGAACCATGGTCAATCAGACCATGACCGAATAAAAGTGAGGCAAGACAGACACCATTTACACCACCTTCGCATCCTGTAACAAACCCTGGGGATAAGCGCTTTAAAAAGAGGAAAGGTTTATTTTGGACCTTAGTTTCAGAGATTTCAATCCATGGCCAATTAGCTCAAAAGGTTTCTCCCTCCTCATCCCACCTCCAACCTAGGGGTCAAGTCCTTGGCACATGAGCCTTTGGGGATCATTTCAAATCCAAAATATATCAGAGCATGATACCATGTATTTGTCATGTGAAATTTTAAAAATTCATAATCATGCATGTATGTTATGTGTAAATATCTATGCATGGTAAACACATAAAAACCAGACCAGGAAGGATGAACATAGCTATTGCTGTAGAAGGAAGAGAAGAGGAATAGGACAGGAAGAACCACATGGGGGTTCTGGCTATGTTGTAATGTCCATATCTTTTGAAAAATATTTATTCTCTACACATAATATTCTCCAAAAAGATGAAATATATTTGGTAAACTAAGAGTTAGCAAAGCTTGGTGATGCGTATATGGGTTTTGTTATAGATTGCTTCATCAATGTTTGACATATTTTAGAATTGCCCTGCACTTGGTCAAACGCTTTGCACTGCCATCTTGAATTCTTAACAGTTTTATCTTTGAATCTGTATATTTTTAGTCGGTTTCAGTGAGGTCATTGAAACTGGAGGAGATCCACATGAATGTGTGCACGGCGCCTTTACATGTAATTCTCAACATATAGTAATGACTCCGCTTTAATGCAGTTAAGAAAATAGGATTTTTTCTGGACCAAACAGGAGTGACTGATGGTGGGGAGCACAGATTCAGGTTCTACCATGGAAGAGGTTATATAAAGCCATAAAATAAAGAAAATCGTGAATCAAATACATTTGCCAAGTGCACTGCTGGGGGAATTAGGTGAGTGGGATACAGCAAGCAAGAAAACCTTTTCTATAGATTTCTGACGCCATAGCATTCTTGGCTTTAAGATTGAGAGAGGCTAGGGATAGTTTCCATTTGGAGAGTTTTGCCGAATAGACATGAAGATTTTGGTCAGACATAGAGGTTGAAAGCAGATGGCTATTAAAGGAACTATGATGAGCTAAGATCATTTTGGTTCTTAACTTTCCATATCTCACTATCACAGTGTTGTAGTCGGGCCGGGTCAGCCCGCACAATCCTTAATATAGACGAGGCTTCTTCAGGTCCTCACGGTCCTGACAATGCCCCGCCCTTTCACAGCGGGCTTCCCTTGCGCTGCCTTTGAGTGCCGCTGACCTCCCACGTGTACTGGCTCCACCGGAACCCCGGGCGCCTCCTACATCGCCACGTCTAACACTCCGTGGGGACCCTGCCAGCCCGTGCTTTGCACATGGGCCGGAGCTTGCTGTGAGCTTAGTAAATAGCGGTGTTCTTAAGAAACACAAACATCTAAAGAACCCTATCACATCTTTCCTTAGGCAGTCGCTGCCCTGTATTGACTAAAATTTACATTAAAATTGCAACATAAAAGAAAAAAGGGTAACACAACTGGTAGTTCTTTTTCCTTTTGGGCCTTGCTTCTTAGCGATCCAAAAAGAAATGCTTGGTGGAATGTGTGTAACAAAAAGGGAAGGAAAGAGTGTTTTACACTATCTCAATTGTCCAAGCAAGAATGAGATGTGTATGCCTATGTGAACTCTGAAACCCCTGGGATTCCACATAGGAGTGAAAGACCCATTAAATTAGTACCATACAAACCAGGGCTGGTGGCGCTCAGGCCTTTAAATCCCAGCACTCTGGGAGGCTGAGGCAGGAGGATCCAAAGTTTAAACCTACCCTGGGTAATTTAGCAACTTAGTGAGAGCCTGTTTCAAAATAAAAAAGAAAAGAAAAGCCTGAGGGTGGAGCTCAGTATAAAGGCTGTAGGTTCAATCCCCCACTAACCACACTAAGAAAAATAAAAAATTGGGTACTGTACAATATAAAGAAAATTATAAAATTCATGCTTATAATTTAAAATTTTAATTTTTCTTGCTTAGAATGGCAACTATCTTTACAAAACAATTTTAAGGACAAAATCTCTATGCATTACTTGTAGTGGCCCTTTTTTCTGCTGAGTGCAAGGCCCACATTTGCATTTTTCTCTGAGCCCCGCAAATCATGGAGCCGGTCCTGACCGTTTTCGCGGCAGTGCTTTCGTATTGGAAGGCTCGCGGTCTCTGCTGGAGCCCCTTTTTCCTTCCACGTGGTGGCCAGCGTCCCTCCTGGGCGTGCCCCCGACCCCAGTCACAGCCTTCCCATCCGGGAGAGGGACTTCCAGGGCCCCAGCCGAGCGGTCCAGGCCTGGTTCTCTGTAAGTCCTGCGGGGAAAGTGATTCCGCGCTTTCCTTACAGTTTGGGGTCACGTCACGCTTCACCACAACTAAGACAAACGGGGCCGTTTCACGCCTTCAAAGCTCTGTGGAACCGAAGAGTGGTCACTGAGCTGTTTCACTCACAGATTCTGCCAGATGCCCAGTAGTGAAGGTGAGGAAACTTAGGGTCCCACTGTGGCACAGCCTTCCCCACGGCCAGCCTGGCCAGGGTTAAGGTTCTGTCTTGGGAGCCCCAGGGAGGCTGCGCTCAGTGACCAGCGGGCGTTCTTTTGCTTGCATCTCAACTTCCTATTTAGCAGCTTCTGGGCTACAAGCACCTCCCTGTTGCCCCCTGGTGGATGAGACTCTGTAACAGCTTTCCAGGCTGAATACCGAGTGCTGTCCTTCTCCCAGTGTGGTTATTGATTTGATTCACAGGTCCTAGTAATGGTTCATCCTAATATTTGCTCTCTTTAGAACTGTGAAGAATTTTGCCATAGACTGGGCAGTTCATACTGCGGCATTTCTCTATTGCTAGCATTTTCCTCAATTATGTCACTTATTGGCACTTCTCCTGTCTAGTGAAAGTGCATTTCTCCAGATCCTAGCGTGCTATTTCTTGGAGGAAAAAAATCCAGGTAGCAAATAATCAGGACCACAGTAGCTGCTGTCTTTCTAGGGGAGCCAGTCTATCACAGTGCAGCTGGACAGGTCCTTCTAATTAAATATAAGAGGAATTCGGTCACTCATCTCTGCTTCCCTTCTCAGGATAACCCCCATTTCTAGAGAGTTGGGTTATGTGTAGAGTTTGGATAAAAAAACGAATGCCCAAGCCTTTTGGATAATTAAATAAACCTAATGTCTCGTTCAGCTAAAATACAACCAAATACTAGAAAATTTTAAAAGTATACATTCTTATCTGAAAACAGGTATCTACCAAAACCTACAGTAGCATGAATAGAGAAATTTTAGCAGTTTTCCACTGTAAAAATTTGAATTGAGAAAAAAAATAAATAACTGTTCCAACCATTCTGGTGGATACATATCGTAATGTGTCCACACTCACAGAATATACACGAAGAGTGAACCCTAACGAAGCTGGAGCCCTTGAGCGGTTACTGTGGATCAGTGTAGATTCGCCAGTAGTAACCAATGTACCCCTTCCTTGGGAGGGGATGACAGGGCAGCTCGGCCCGTGCAGAAGCAGAGGATATGCGGGAAACTGCTGTAACCTCTCAGTTTCACCGTGAACCTCAGGCTGTTCTAGAAAAAAGTCTATTGAAGGAGGAAGAGGGAAAAATTTTCAAGTCAGCTGTTCGCTAACGATATGCCCTACCCAATTAGCTGGAGAATGCATTTATGCAAGTCCAACTAATATATTCATGGAATACAAGGCACGTAGCTACACAAATTCATGGCTAAATCTCTCCATTGATAGAGTAAATTGCTGACAACAGAAATGCTTGTATTGACCAAGCACTATGGTTTGATTAAGTTTGCTCATTTATTTTATAAATTTGCTATAAAGCCATTAGAAGAGTTTTATTACTCAAATTATGAGGCTGAGTCAGAGTGGCCTTTTAAATCTATAAATTAATTAGAACTCTATTTCCAGAGCACTGGGAATATCCACCCCTTTCTTTTAATGAATATATTTTTCTACTTTATTGCAAATAAAGTGTGATTAAGTTCACAATTTTCTCAGTTTGGCATCACTCATATGTATGGTACTTGGATAGATCAGCAAATATAATTACAAATTTATTATCTATTTCTCGGTAGATGAGAAAGACTCATGCATTACATAGAAAAATCAACCTCAATTAAATCATTGTCTACATTCAATGTACAATTTAAACACATACCCAGATGAGGGTGTAACTCTGGCTTATCTTTATGTAGTGCACAAATAAACCCTTTTTGCTTTATTTATAATTTCAGCATGACAGTAACTTTAGCCCAGCATTTCTGCAGATATATACATGCTTGGTGTCACTTTGTTCTATGACCCTGTCATTACTTTATTGATTTTTTCCATGTCATTTACTAGTCATTCTCATTAAGGTTTTTCCAACTCAGAACCTCACATGTCAGGTTTGGTTTATACTTTTTTTTTCAAACTCCATTTGAAGCCTATGTGACTGCATTCATGTGGTTGAGTGGGTGTGACTTCACTACCCCCGCCCATGTTACAGTACTGGCCCAGGGATGGGTACAAAATCACAGACTGCTTAATCTGGAAAAGGGGTTTCCATATGGGCACACCCAAAAAATTTATCTGAGAATAATATTCCACAAGTGTGACTCAAGCAAAGCGCAAAAGAAGCAGATTCTAAGGACATTCTTTTACACTTAGATCCAGTTATCCTTGATCAATCTGTTGATTTTTCATTTTTATGAAAGCAATGATTTCCTAAGACCCTTTGGAATTATTCTTGTTTTCTGTAAAAGTAAGAGTTCCAACACTTTATTTTGTTGAAAAATATTATAATACTGTGGTTTGAATGTGTCTGCCTATCAGGTTAATAATATCCTGTAATTATTGGGGCTGACCAGGTCCACAATCTTCTGAATAAGTGAAGGCTAAATAAAAAGAGGTAAGTGGAATGATTTTAGTGCTCCAGGAGGATCAAAACCCTCTTATAGAATTCCAGATTCTCTCAGGACTAAGACCAAGACCTTCTGTGGGTCGCCTGTATTTGGTTATCAGAAGAAGGGAGGAGAGTACTCAAGAAGGGAGAATCACCCAAGGACTTCTCCAAGTAAGATATTAAATTAATGCTTAGTAAGGATTAAATTAATCCACCCAGATGTGAGATGCCTGAGGCTATAGTCTTTATCTAGTTGAGATTGGATCCAGGTATCTTTGCCTGAAAGCTTACCTTATCCTTTGAGGCTTTCTGGGTTCATCCACCATTACAGGCTTTAGTAGGGATTAATGACTCACAGAGGTTCACTTACCGTGAGTCTACTGCCCATTTCCAGACAAGGAGCCTAGGCCTCGGATAGACTACAAGTAAACATGAAAATCCTATTGATTAATTTAAGTCCTGCTCAGGGCTGCTTTGTAGTGGTCTCCATCATCTCCCTCAAAAGCTTATGTGTTGGAAAACTTAACCCCCAAATTCATATCTTAATAGTATTTGGAAGTAAGACATAGGGCAGGTAATTAGGATTAGATGAAGTCATGAGAGGAGGGACCCATTATGGCATAAGTGACTTCACAATAAGAGACCTAAGCTACTACACTACTCTATCTCAACATGTGTTACTCTCTACCATGTTATGATGCAGTGACCTGGCCTTTACCAGGTTTCAGTGCCATGTTTTTACACTTCCCAGTCACCCAAACCATGAGCCCCACAACTTAAAGGAAGAGATGTTTGTGATGGTAGACAGTCTGTCGAGGATTTAGTGCATAGTGCAGCTGCTCCAAGGCAGGTCAGCATGGCAGAGGGGCATGAAAAAGGAAGAGCTACTCATGGCATGGTGGACAAGCAGAAATGAGAGAGTCAGGGGAGGAGCCCACCCAGGCCACGCTCCCAGTAGGTGGCCTCTTCCAACCAGATTGGACCTCTCCAATAGCAAGTCAGCTATAAGTCCACACAATCTAATCACCTTTCAAAGGTCCTATTTTTACTCATGATGCTTGGAGGGTGATGTTCAGGTATAAAGCATAAGATTGCATGAGAGAGTTCAACACAATTTTAGAAGTCAAGAAACAAATAGAGGAAAATAAGAATTGGGCCTCCAGACTGGAAGGTGTTGCCATGCACACGACACATCTGATGAAGGAAGACCACATCAATACACATCCACAGCGGTGGAGAAGGTCCTCAAAATTTCCAGTCAAAACATTAGGTCACATTATAAAAAGATGGAAGGCTGGGGGTGGCATTGACTTTGTCTTATTCAGAAGTGGCTTTGTAAATCTGAGGGCAGTACAGAAGCTCCTTTGAAGTGGTGAGGCAACATAGTTTTGAGGCCCGTATTTTCTCAGAAAAATAGCATCTTCGTATATGCAAAGGGTAAGACATTTGACTTGCTGTGCACTTTTCCACCAGTGAACAGGCTCCATTAAGGTTAGGAATAAAGGAACAAAATGAGAAAGAGGAAAATGTAAAGCCTGAAGAAAAGTAGAACCAGCCTAATGGAATAGCAACAAGGGATCCCAGGTAACTGGCTGTGTACCACTGCAGAATGACAGGTGGGAGCCACAGTGGACATCTTCAGAAAAAGCCCATTCATCAACCAAGCTGATATCACAGCACAGCTTGGCTGGGGGCAGGGTGGGGAAGATACACAGATAGCAGGTGTGGTATGGTTTGTGTCTGGGTATCCACCCAAAGCCACACGCAGTCATGGGATGGGCTTTTAGGGTTTTTGATTCATGGATGTGAATGCTACACCACCTTGGTGTGGGTAGCTTGCATATGTAAGGGAGAAGAGGCCACTTGCTGCCGCTCCTTCCTTTTGCTCTTGTTGCTTTTGCTGTCTTCCTCCTCTACCATGAACGGTTGCCCTCTGCCATGTGCCACCCTGCCTTGGAGCCAGCTGAGTATGCACTGAAACCTCCACAAACTGTGAGCTAAATAAACCTTTCCTCCCTTAATTCTGGGTGTAGGGTATATGGCGTCAGGTATATTGTCTCAGCAACGAGAGAAAAGCAACCAAGACAAGGTGCAATAAGTAAAAACATTTGACAAGTTTTTACGGACACAAAGGAGAAATGTATCATAGTATATGCTTCAGCTCTAGGGTGTATATTTACCTTGTTATGATTTTATACTAAGTATTGATTTAAGTAAAAATAATGACGTATACTAGGAGATGGACAGGAAGAGGAGTAAAGTGATAGGGCAGGACTTCTGTCTGTCATGGCCAGGTGTCTAAATTAACAACTTGTGAAAATAGGAGCATGAGTTTGTCATTTAGAAGTATGGGTCCGAAAGAGGAAACCCAGAGACAGGGCTTTTGCGAGTGGAAAGGAAACCAAGAGCGGGAGGAAAAAAGGAGGGAGAGGAAGCAAGGAGGAAGTAAAGATAATCAAGGCATGCTGTGGACACCCACCAACTCCCTGTGAGCACAAGGACTATGTCCTGCAAACATGTACTGATAAAAATAAGGACTAACAAAATAAAAGTGCATTTTCTCTGCTCTAGGTACCTCATATGAGTGGGGAGAAATAGAAATAAAAGAAACCACTAAAAACAACATTAAAAAAATCAAAAGATTCCCTGTAGGTAAAAGGACATGAAAGTCAGGAACTTAATTTTCGTTCTAAGCTTATTGGTACCTTTGGATTTTTCAACCATCTTCACACATTGCTGCTTTTTTATTTGTTAATTTAAAAAACCTGAAGAATGAAGTGATATCTAATATAATTTTTTGATAGTTATTTCACTAGCCTGGGCTTTCTGTAAAAGCTCTGGAGATAAGTCATGTTGACAGACTCCTGTGGTTTATGTCTACAAAGGCAAAATTTTAAATATTTAAGGACTAAAATGCTTGTGTTGATTCCAGCTGAGTCATTTAATTGAGTATATGTGTCTAAAGTCTCAAGTGAAGTCGTCAAGTCTTTACTGTGTTTCTCTGACAGGATTCTAATAGAAGATTTATACAACTGCTGGCTCTCTGAGCAAAGCGCTCAGGCACCCCACAGTCAGAGGGTACTGCGAAGTTGTGCACTCTCTTGAAATCTTAAGGATTTTTAGACACACATCCCAAGTTTAAGAAAATGTCAAGATAATCCCCAACAGACCAGAAATGTAGCACAGGAAATACTCCAAATCTCTCAGACAGAAAAAAAATCTATGAATCCTGTAGGTTTCTTTGGAGGGCCTGAAGAAAGGGAATGTGTTTGAACCTGTGAGTTACATAGAGAATTAGATTAGCTTGGCAAATCTGTGCCACGATGCTGTGTCCCTAGAGGGAGTTCATCCATATGTGCTGTGCTGTGTCACTGGGAAAACACAGACATTGATGAGTCCTTTGCAATAGTGCATCCTTCAACCCTCTGCATAGAAGGGCCAGACTATATAGACCTGATTAAAGATTCTGACAGTGAAGGTTTTGAAACCACAACTTTATAGCCGTTTACTGTCTGCTCTTTCTCAACTAGCCCAACTCAAGAAGAAACTTCTTTCATCCAACACTGATTTTATTTTGTTCTGTTTTCATATGATTGACTATTTTTCATTTAATTTTAATTGACTCATTTAAAGCAAGCAAGTCAACTGATTGATGTAGTTGCCTGCTTACCTAACCTTTGCAATAAGCAAAGGAACCTTTAATTTAATCATCCACATAATAAGCTTTACCAAGCCTAAGTTTTTGCCAAAGTTTTCTATAATGGCTACTTAATGAGATGCTGGACTCACTGAGCCGCCAGGTCATGTTTGAAATAATTAGTTTTGAACATTTCAGTTAAATGATTAAAATTTCCTCATTTTTAGACATGTAGAACATAGTTCTTTATATTATGTAATTGTCATCTGTAAACATCTCTTGGCGTGAACTAGCTTGCATAGCTAGTATTAAAGAGACAGCACTGAGAACAGACAGATGTTGTGTTATGGCTTTTATCTAAATGTCTTGCCACAGCCTCCTGGGATCAGAGGTAGAGCTTTTGGGTGGTGACTGGACTATATGTATGTGATATTGGATTGGTCCAGTGGGTAAAGCCTGGTGGGAAGAGGTAAGTCTCTATGGGCTTAGGATGGAAGGGGAGGTATGTCTGTCCTTTTTCTCCCTGGATGCTGCTTCTTGCCTGTCATGCCAAGGACTGTTTCTCTGCTATGTCCCTCTGTCTGGCTACCCTGCCTTGGAGCCAGCTGACTATGGTCTGAAGCTGCTACAAACTGTGAGCTGCAATAAACCTTTCTTCCCTTAGCTTGTGGGTGTTGAGTATTTTGTCCCAGCAAGGAGAAAGGAACCTGCTACATTGCATCTGCTCGAAACCTGGGAGGACATGGATTGTTTAAGGAAAGACATTTGTTTTATTGCAAACGTTCTCAAATCTTTCAAATGTTTATTTTCAGTCGTGTTTATCCCTGTTGTTCATCCTAAGCACTCAAATTCCAAATCACTGTTTTCAAAGGAACTAATCCAGGCTCTGATAAATAATCACCATACAAAAATCTGCATGTATATTCTCTGCCTAGAAGTTTACTGGGAAAATCCGTGCTTATTCTTCAAATCCTCATTTAGATGCTGCTTCCTTTGAAACCTCTGCTATGTTGTAAATCTCAAGGGACACAAGAGATAGATATGGATCCTACTTAAGGAATGGAAACAAAAATCTACTGGAAGGATCTCAGCCACCTTCCAGAACTCAGGAAGAGCTCAGCAGCTCAGCCTTACAGATGACAGGAACGAGGCTGTCTTCAGAGGTCTCTGCAGCAGCAAACGTATCTTCTCTCTAGACTCCCACCCTAAGATGACTTATGAGCAGCAACTTTCCACCCATACCCACATTTCAAATTCCAAACAAACATAAGATGGCACATAGACCACACCCGCCCACTATAGGAACCAGAAACTGTGAAGTCTCCCCATTGCCATTACCTGTCACCTTTAACGTGGATTTGAGCTTCTCTTGTCTGAACATCTATTTTGTACCAATCCTGTGAGGACAATGATACTATTAAGATACTATAAGGTAGAGAGAATGTTTTCAATTTGAATCCTGTAGAGTACACAGTGACTGATATGGAATAAGCACTGAAAATTATAGTTCTATGGACTGAATTATATTTTAATAAAGATAATAGAAAGAGATGCCTATAAGTTGGGTAAAAGCTACTAGAAAGTTCCTCAGGAGAGTAACAAGGTGCCCTGTTGCTGATATTTCTGAAACTCAAAAACAAGAAGAGTCCTTGACACATGGTGCTCAGAAAATAAGTACAGTGGGACCAATGATCAGTGCAGTATGGTGACACTTTCATCTTCACATCCCTATCGTGATATCCAGCAGTGTACTCTGATCAGCTACAGTTCCTCTAAAATCAGACCAAGACTGTCCTGGAGCAATTTGTGCTAGAACTTAGAAGTCCATTATTCATTTGTCTCAAAAGTTTAAAACATGCCTTCTTGGTTTTACCCCTCATGTTTTGTCACTGACCTTTTAAAATTTAGAACATGAAATGCTTATTTAGTACTTCTCCCAAAAAGGATTCGTGCTGCACATTCCATAGCTGAGAAGTATATAGCCCACTTCCTCAGAGTTTGAAATGGTACTACATATCCTATTCCTCACTCAAGAGTCATTCCCACCTCCCCTGGAACCTATGCCATGATCAGACAAAGGGAACTTCCTGTTAAAGTGGAGAAAAATATGCGTCTTATTGAGTTAGTACATTACTTCTACGAAGTCTTCAACATAACTTCCAGTCATGAAATAGAGAAACAAAAATGTTTACTT
This sequence comes from Dinomys branickii, assembly GCA_004027595.1. Taxonomy (NCBI): domain Eukaryota; kingdom Metazoa; phylum Chordata; class Mammalia; order Rodentia; family Dinomyidae; genus Dinomys; species Dinomys branickii. Next base: position 80,948 of record PVLD010005703.1, read on the forward strand.
TGAAAGAATAGACAAAATAGACAAACCCCTAGTCAATCTTACCAACGAAGGAAAGAAAAGACCCAAATCAATGCAATTAGAAATGAAAAAAGCAAAATCACAACAGACACTGCTAAATTCCACAAGATTATTTGTAACTACTTTGAGACAATGTACTCTAATAAATTTTAGAATTCAAAATAAATGGGTACATTTCTAGATACAGTAAACTACCAAAACTAAAGCAAGGAGATATAACATCCCCAAACAATCAAATAAAAACAATGAAATTGAAGAATTAATCAGAAAAACTAACAAGTTAAAAAAAAATCCCAGATCCCAGTGGATTCGCTACTAAATTCTACAAGAACGCTAGGGAAGATTTAAAGCCAATATTCCTCAAAGTATTTAATGAATTTGAAAGGGAAGGAGTAGTCACAAAGTTATTCTTGGAAGCTAGTAGTACCCTGATTCCAATGGCAGAAAAGGACTCAACCAAAAAGAATTAATAAACATAGACACGAACATCCTCAACAACTGATACTGACAACAGAATGCAGCAAATCATCAAAAAATTGTTCATCATGACGAAGTAGAATTCAACCCAGAGATCCAGGGATGGTTCAACCTATGCAAATTTAACTAATAAATGTAATGTATCACATAAGATGCGAGTACAAAAATCACATGGGTGGGGCTGAGGATATAGCTCAGTGGCATAAGCACCTGCCTGGCAAGTGCAAGGTCCTGAGTTCAATCCCCGGTACCAAAAAAAAAAAAAAAAAATCACAAGCTCATCTCAGTTGACACAGAGAAAGCCTTTTACAAAATCCAAAATCTATTCATAATAAACCCTGAAGAAAATATTTCACAGAAGGACCTTAGCTCAATCTGATAAAAACCAATTTATGACAAACCAATAGCCAACATCATATTAAATGGAGGAAACTGAAAGCTTTCCCTCTAAAATCAAGAAATTTTGGACATGGTGGCACAAGCCTGTAATACAAGCACTGAGGAGGCGGAGGCAGGAGAATCACCATGAGTTCAAGGCTGGCCTGGTCTACCTGGTGTGTTTAATTCCAGCCTGAACTATGTAGTGAAACTCTGCCTCAAATAATAATAATAATAATAATAATAATAATAATTAATAATAATAAAATCAGGAATAAGACAAGAATGTTCACTATCATTACTGCTGTTCAATATATTTCTCAAAATATTAAGCAGAGAAATCACGAAAAAAATTTTAAAATAGAAGGAATGTGTATAGGAAAGAAAGAAGTTAAATTACCACTATGTGCAGATGACATTTTCTTCTAGATTGAAGGCCCAAAACTTCCACCAAAATACTCCTAGAATTAATAACCAAATTCAGTAATGTAACAGGATAGAAGATCAACACAAAAAGACAATAGAATTTCTGTACACCAATAATAAATTCACTGAAAAAGAAATTAGGAAATCAATACCATTCACAATAGTGTTTAGAAAAATTAAACATTTAGGAATTTACCTAACCAAAGAAGTGAAAGACCTCTACAATGAAAACTACAGTACTCAGAAAAAGGAGATGGAAGAGGAATCAGAAAATGAAAACGATAGATCCTATTCCTGGATAGGCAGAACCAGTATTGTTAAATGGCTATACTTCCAAAACTGATATATCGATTTAATCCAATCCCAATCAAAATATCAATAACATTCCTTACAGAACTAAAGAAAGCAATCCTAAAATTCATATGGAGCCAGAAGAACCTAGAATATCCAAAGCAATTGTGGGCAATAAAAGCAAAGCAGGAGGTAACACAATACTGGACTTCAAAGTTATAGTGATACTATAGTTATATAGTTATGTAGTTATAGTTACATAGTTATGTAGTATAGTTATATCCCTATACTATAAAGTTATAGTGATAAAAACAGCATGGCACTGGGGGAGAACCAGATGCATAGATCAATGAAACAGAATAAAGGATGCAGAAACAACTCTGGGAACATCCAACTACCTGATCTTTGATAAAAGGGTCAAAAACATATGCTGAAGGGAAGGTGGCCTCTTTAACAAATGGTGCTGAGAAAGCTGGCTATCCACATACATCAGATTCAATCTAGACCTGTATCTCTCATCACGTACTAAATTAAAATCAAAATGGATGAAAGACCTGAATATAGAAACAGAAACACTTAATCTACTGGAAGATAAAATAGGAAAAACTCTTGAAGATGTAGGCTTATCTGAGGACTTTCTGAGCAGAAACCAATTGCACAAGAAATAACACCAAGAACCAACAAATGAGATCACTTCAAGTTAAAAAGTTTCTGAAAGAAAGGGGAACAATCGATGGAGTGAAGAAACAGAACAGAACAAAAATTTTCCAGCTATTCTTTGGACAAAGAGCTAATATCTGGAATATATATGAAGAACTAAAAAAAATTAGACCCCCTTAAATAAAGTACTCAATCAAAAAAATGAGTAACTGAAATGAATAAATATTTCTCAGAGTAAAATAGCCAATTAACACATGAAAAATGTTCAATATCTCTGGCCATTAAAGAAATCCAAATTAACACAATACAGAAAGTCTGTCTTACCCTAGAAAGCATGGCTACCATCAAGAAATCAAGTAACATCAAATACTGATAAGGCTGCGTGGAAAAAGGAACTCATAGAAGTTAGTGGAAATAGAAATTAGTCCAATCATTATGGAAATAAATATGGAGATCCTTAAAAAACTAAAACTAGAAGACACAAGGAGATTGGAGGAGTGGTAAGTAGCAGAGAAAGAGGCTCTCTGAGAGTTGGTGGCCAAACACTGGAATATAGCAACATAAGGAAAACAAAAAGGGAAATGGGTCCCCAGGGCCTAACAAGGATTTGAAGTAAAAACTGAAGCCCATGAGGAGAGTGAAGAGACAAACATTAAGCAAGAAGGAGGAGGCAGGCAGTGCTTTCTCCCTGATCCTGGACTCACTGTGGGGGAGGAATGGCTGGAAACTGTAGTTACCTCAGGACTGCTAACAACCACAGAGACTGGCAACCCCGAAGACTGGTGACCCCGGAAGTCCCTGCGGAGAAGTGGGCAAGTGGAGCAGTGTGGTAGTCAGCAGTCTGAGCAGTACTAGTGCGTTGTCCCAGTTGGGCTTCCCGCAAGGGAGGGCAATTGGCTGGGAGACATCTTAGAGAGGGGCCCACTGAGCCCAGGACCTTGAGTGACTACTGGCTCCACCTAATGGATCCCAACTGAGATGGAAATGGAGACTGCTGCATACTGAGTGGGTCTGGCTCCAACCTCACAGCCAGAGGCCAGCCTGAATTTCTGTGAAAATAGGGATGCAGGCTTGCTGGGATTGTCCTCTTCCCTGCCGTTCAGCTGCTGCTGGCTTGCTCAGATTGATCAATGTGGAGTTTTATCTCTGCTCACTCAGTTGGCAGGCAGCAGGGACAAACCTTGAAGTGAACTTTTTTTCTTCCTTTCTTATTTCTAATTTTTTTCTTTATCTTCTATATTTTCTTTCTATCTTGCCCTTTTCTTTTTTATTTGTTATGTTTAATGCTTTCTTGTTTTTCCCTCATTGCTTGTTCTTTTTATAAGAGTGTGAACATGGCTTCTGTTACTGTTTTTATTTCTTCCTTCTCTCTTTCCTCTACCGTCTGTACCAGGCTTGCTTCTATTCTGTTCCCTTTCTTCTATTTATTTTCCCCCAACCCCTTCTAAATTTTCTCACCTAAGGGTAAAGTTGCTATTGAGTACTTATACACTGCATAAAATTTTGTAGATTTTGTTATATAACCATAAATCCAATTCATACAGTTAAATGTAGCAAATTAATAGTGACCTCCATTTGTCATTTCCTAGGCTTTGTTTAACACTATCATAATTGCTGGTTGTACCGTTCTAGCTAGAGTAACATAATTGTTCTTACCAGTTGTTCTTCCTAGTATATCAAGACTGACATTGCCCAAAGGTTATAAAAAATACTATAGGCCACTGCTACAAGAGTAGGGGCTGAGCCAAGTAGGTAGCAACTTCTTATCCTCAGTAGATGGAAGAGGTGGGATCTTACAATAGACTCAAAACCCAAAAGCTAATTACTCCTAGAAAACACCTCTAAGAAGTAGTCTTTTCCTAAATGTTCTAAATACTAGTAATAAAGCTACTCACCATAGGCAATCTATAAGCATTAGCCCAGGAATTAAGCTTTAATAATGTAAAATGACAAGACACTTTAAAAAGATGCGAACCTAGACTTCCACATCACCAAAGGCAAAGCTGAGAGGGCAACGAGGTGGAACCATCTGACAGCTACCCATCTGGACTTGATGAGGTGGCAACAACAAAGCAAATGAAACAGGCTCTAGAAAAAAGTTAAACTAGAAATCGTTTCACAGGTAACTACAGAAAATGTGATCATACTGAAAGGCATTCTTAGAGACGCTATAGCAGATACAGATAAAAAATAAAGGTGCCTAGGAAAATGATGGAAACAATGAATGCCCAACATAAGAAAGTAATGAAATCCATTGGACAGATTCAGCAAGTATCCAGGAAATTGAAAGTACATGCAGCAGGATGATCCGATGTGAAGACAAAATCTCAGATATAGAAGAGACGATTGCACGCAGCAATCAGGAAAAGAAAGATTTCTTGAAAATAGCAAGGGACCATGAGAGATAAATCCAGCAGCTGCTAAATGGTGCAAAGAAAAATAACAAGATTGATTGGAGTCATTGAAAAAGCAGGAGATCGCACAAGTAAAATAAAAACACCTGTTCATAGGAATCATGGCAGAAAATTTCCCTGGCAGGCAAAAAGACTTCTACATACAAATAAGTAAGGCATATAGAATTCTAATTAGCCAACATTTTTGAAAAGTCTATAGCAAGGCATATAATAGTCAAGATTTCAGAAATTCAACACAAAAATAGAATATGAAAAATTCTTAAGAAATTAAACAAATAACCTATAAACAAAACTCATCAGAACCATGGCAGACTTCGAAATGCAAACACAAAGTCAAGGAGACTTTGTAGGGAAATATTTCAAGCCCTAAAAAACAACCTCCAACCTAGATGATGTACCCTGTAAAACTATCCAAAATTGAGGAAGAAATAAGGTACTTCCATGACAAAGAGCACCTGAAAAAGTTCATGACCACCAAACTAGCATACCAAAATATTCCAAAGGATATTCTAAAAAGAGATAATAAGCCAAGCTGAGCCCCAGAGAGCTTCGGGAGCCTCAGTGAACCATGCACCAACCACCCCCATGCCATCTCCAGTGTGATGCTGAGACCCAGGGCAACTTGGGAGCTTTGGTGAGCTACCCAGGAGGGGAAAGACACTGCATTTCACCCCACCCCACCATTGCAGGAGGAATACTGAGTCACTGAGAAACTCAGGGGCTTCAGTGAGCTGTCCAGGAGGGGAATGACTCCGCACCATGCCCTCCCAGCATTGTGGGAGCAATGCTGAGCCCCAGGGAACCTCAGGATCTTTGAAAAATCACAAAACAAAATAGCAAAATGCAGACCTCCACCCCATCTAGAACAAGTCCAGCAGACATCAACATAGAAGAGCTTGGAAGTCATACACCTGAAATTTCTGAAATGATGGCAACTGAAATAAAGAAACAGCTACAACAAGCTATAGAAGGTATCAGGTCAGAAATAATCTCTCAGGTAAAAAATGAAATAACAATGATAATGAAAGGATTTCTCAGCACATCTAAAGAAGATAGATAAAAAATAGAGGAGCATAGAAAAATGATGGAAACCTTTAATGAACAATATAGAAAAGAATTAGAATGCATGAAGCAGATTCAGAGCGATATCTAGGAAATTAAAAATTCCATGAAAAGCTGGCAAAACCACTTGAACGAAACTGAAGATAGAGTTTCAGACCTTGAAGTAGCATTCCAACTAATGATCACAAAAGGAAAGATCTCTTAAAAATAACAAAGAACCAGGAAGTAACAATTCAACAGCTGCAAAACAATAAAAAAAAAAAAACACTGATAGGTGTCAACAAAACATCAGGAGTCCACACAAATGATACAAGACTATTTGCAGAAGTAATAGCAGAAAATTGCCCCAGTATGGAAAAAAAATTCTGACATACAGTCAGTGAAGCATATACAACTCCAATTAGCCATAACCAAAATAAATCTACACTCAGGTGTATAATAATCAAGATCCCAGAAATTCAGCAAAAGAAGAAACTATTAAAAGCTGTTAGAGAAAAGAAATAGATCACCTATAAAGGAAAGCCCATGAGAATCATGACAGACTTCCCAACACAAACCATCAAGAAGAGCTTGGAGTGAAGTATTTCAGGCCATGAAAGAAAACAACTTCCTCAACCCAGATTGATGTATCCTGAAAAACTATCCTTCAAAATTAATGGAGAAATAAAACACTTCCACAACAAAGAACAATTGAAGAAATTAATGACTGCCAACCAACCCTACAAAAAGTACTAAACGATTCTAGAAAGAGAGAAAAATGGCCACAATGTCAAGAGCAATAATAGAAAGGAACCACCAAGTAGAGCAAGAAATTAAACAGACAGGAAAAGCAGGGAACCAAGAGCAGGAAAAGGACATGACAAAGACAAGCCAATACATACCAATTATAACTATTAAGGTAAATGACCTCAATTCACCAATAAAAGACTGGCAGAGTGGATCAAGAAACAAAATCCAACAATATGCTATGTACAAGAAACACATTTAAATAAAAGGAAATTCATGAACTGAAAGTCAAAGGATAGAAAACAATACTCCATGTGACAGGAACCCAGAAACAAGCAGCGGTAGCTATTCTGATGGCAGATAATGTGAAATTCAAACCAAGAATAATCAAAAAGAGATAAAGAAGGTCACTATATACTTGTTAGGGGAGGAAGAGGAAGAGATAACATACTTGGAAGAGGAAGAGATAACAATCATAAATATCTATGCACCAAACGCAGGACCACCTAACTATTTAAGACAAATCTTAATAGACATGAAAAATGAAATAAGCAGTAACACAACCATAACAGGAGACCTTAACACCACATTATCACAAAGAGATAGATCAACTAGACAAAAATCAGCAAAAAGTAAAATAAAATAAAATAACAGAACTAAACCAAACTTGTCAACTGGACTTCATAGACCCTTACAGAGTGTTCCACCCAACAACATCAAAATGCACAATCTTCTCAGCTGTACACACGATGTTCTCTAAAACAAACCATATACTAGCCCATAGAACATGCTTAAGTAAATGCAAAGGAATTGAAATTTTCCCATGCATGCTATTGGACCATAGTGCAATGAAATTGGAAATTATTGATAAAAGAAATCACAAAAACTCCATAAATACATAGAAATTAAATAATAACCTCCTAAAAAAAACCAGTGGGTTACAGATGGAATTAAAGAAGAAATTAAACAATATCTACAATCAAACAAAAATGCACAGACAACTTACCAGAATCTGTGAGGTGCAATAAACGCAGTCCTCAGAGGGACATTTAGAGTGGTGAGTTCACACATCAGGGAAACAGAATGAGCACAAATAAACAACCTTATGCTGATCTTCATGCTTCTGGAAAAAGAAGAACAATTCGAGCCCAAAGTCCAAAGAAGGGAGGAAATTATAAAGATCAGAGCAGAAATCCATGCAATGGGGACTAAAAAGACAATACAAACAATTAATGAGCCATACAGTTGGTTCTTTGATTTTTTTTTTTTTTTCGTGGTACTGGGGATCGAACTAAGGATCCTGCGCTTGCTAGGCAGGCGCTTATTCCACTGAGCTATATCCCCAGCCCCTGCTTCTTTGAAAGAATAAATAAAATTGATAGAGCCCTAGTCAACCTTATCCAAAAAAGGAAAGAAAAAACTCAAATTTGTGCAATAAGGATTGAAAAATATGAAATCAGTACAGACCCTGTAGAAATTCAGGAGATCATCAATATCTACTTCAAAAATCTTTGCTCACATAGGATGGAAAACACAGAGGAAATAGACATATTCCTAGATACCTATGAATTACCAAAGCTCAATAAAAAAGATATAAAAATCCTGAAAATTCATTATCAGCCAACAAAATTGAAACTTTAAGTAAAAAACTTACCAGCAAAGAAAAGTCCAGATCCTGATGGATTCACAGCTGAATTCTACAAGAAATTTAGAGAAGATGTAATGCCAATTCTTCTCAAACTGTTTAATGAAATTGAAAGGGAAGGAATTCTCCCCAGTTCTTTCTCAGAGACAAGTATTAAACTGATACTTAAACCAGAGTAAGACCCAACCAAAAAAGAGAACTGCAGGTCCATCTTCCTAATGAAAATAGATGCAAAAATTCTCAACAAAATATTAGCAAACAGAATGCAGCAAATCATCAAGAAGATTATATACCATGACCAAGTGGGACTCATCCCAGGAATGCAGGGATGATTCAATATATACAAATCAATTAATGTAATACACCATATCAATTGTACCAAAGACAAAAATCATATAATCACCTCAATAGACGCAGAAAAAGCTTTTAACAAAGCCCAATACTCATTCATGATTTTTAAAAACCCTAGAGAAAATTGGAATTGATGGTTTTAAGTCACTCTGCTAAAACCCATCTATGACAAACCAACAGCCAGCATCATACTAAATGGACAAAAACTGAAAGCTTTCACTTGAAAATCAGGAACAAGACAAGGGTGCCCATTATCACTGCTGTAAACATTAATCAGAGAAATTAGACAAGAGAAAGAAATAAAAGGAATAAGAATAGGAAAGGAAGAAGTGAAATTATTATTTGCAGATGACATGATACTGGAGAATTTAACTAAAAGCTTCACCAAAAGACTTCTAGATTTAATAACCAAATTTAGTATCATAGCATGATACAAAGTCAACAATCAGAAATAAATAGCATTCTTGTATACAAACAGCAAACACACTGAGAGAGAAATTAGGGAAATCACACCTTTCACAATAGTATGCAAAAAAATGAAGTACTTCAGAATCAGTGAAACAAAAGAAGCAAAAGATCTATACAGTGAAAATTACAATACTCTGAAAAATGAGAGTGCAGAGGATATCAGAAAATGGCAATATATCCCTTACTCATGGATGGGAAGAACCAACATTGTGGAAATGCCATTCTCCCAAAATTGCTGCACAGATTTAATTGCAATCCAAATCAAAATTCCAACAGCATATCTCATAGAATTATACAGCCCTAAAATTCATTTGAAACCAAAAGAGACCTAGAATAGCAAGGACAGTTCTAGGCAACAACGGCAAGGCAGAGGATATCATAATCCCTGACTTGAAATTATATTACAAAGCTGCTGTGATAAAATTAGGGTGGTACTGACACAAAGAAAACAGACCCGAGGATCAAAGGAACAGATTAGAAGATGCAAACACAGGTACACACACGCTCAGTCTCCTTGTCTTTAACAAAGGGGCCAAAGCATGTTCAATGGAAGAAAGACAGACTTTTTAATAAGTGATGCTGGAAAAACTAGTGTTCTCATGCCAAAGACTAAAACTAGACCCATGTCTATCATCATGACTAAAGTCAAAATTGATCAAAGATCTAAATATTAAAACAGAAACACTAAATCTACTGGAGAGAAAATAGGTAGAAATCTTGAAGACATAGGGGTAGGCAGAGAATTCATGAACAAAAACAAAAGTGCATGGGAAATACTTCAAAGAATCAGTAACTGGGATCTCATTAAAAAGTTTTTGCACATCAAAAGAAATCACCAACAGAGTGAAAAAAACCCATGAATTAAGAAAAAATTTTAGCCAAATGTCCCTCAGACAAAAGTCTTCTATCTAGAACATATAAAGAATTTTTAAAATCAGGCCCCCAAAATTCAAAGGATCAATAAAAAAATGGGCATCTGAGATGAATATACACTTCTCAGATGAAGAACTACAAATGGCAAGTAAATATGTGAAAAAATGTTTATCATTGGTCATTCAAGAAATGCAAAGTAAGACAACACTGAGATTCCATTTCACTCCAGAAAGAATGGCTACCATCAAGAAATCAACCAACCACAAATACTGAAGGGGCTGTGGAGAAAACGGAACTCTTCTCTATTACTAGTGGGAGTGTAGACTGATGAAACCACTGTGGAAATCAGTGTGAAGATTCCTCACAAAACTAGGATTGGAGGTCCTACTTAACCCACCTATTCCCCTTCTGGATATTTTTCCAGAAAAACTGAAAACATCACACCACAGTGATATATATGCATCCATGTTCATAGCAGCACAATTTGTCATAGCAAAATCTTGGAAACAACCCAAATGTCCATCAACTGAGGAAATAATAAAAAAAAAAGATGTGGTATTTTTATGCAATGGAGTGTTACCCAGCTATAAAAAAGATAAACTTGAGGCTTTTAAAAGGTAAATTAATGCAACTAGAGACAATACTCATAGGTGAAATAAATTGGACCCACATGTGTAAACATTGTATTGTCTGCCTAGTGTAAGAACGTGAAAGAGTAAATAAAACTCAAAAGGTACAATAGATATTGTGAAAGAGAAAGAAATTTCTCAAAGGGAAGGGACAAATGGTATGAAGGAAAGAAGAAAAGAAAGAAAGATGGAAGGGAAATACATATTTTTAATATAGAATATGTTTATAAAATATATAAATATATATTTAATATATAATATTTTAACTTTTTAATGCTTTATATCCTTATATATGTGTGTGTATATACACATATGTATGTATATATATATATATATATGTATGTATGTGTATATATATATATATATATATATATATACAAGGATGGCTGGGATGATTGTACTGCTGATGTCTTTTCATATGTTGAAAGGCACAGTTAATGCTTAAATTTTTTGACCAATTTTGCATGCTTATATCTAGTAATCTGAACAACTAATCTGAAGACAACAATATGCAATATAACAACCATTGTTGAATTCCTACCACCTTGTTTAGTGCAGCTCTGTCTCATTTCTAATTTTTTAAAATTATTTTTTAATTCTCTTTAATTGTTTGATCAATCTTGCATTTTTTTTTTTTTTTTGGTACCAAGAATTAGACTCAGGACTTTACATTTGCCACTCAGGCACTTCTGCCACTGAGCTATATATCCCCAGCCTATCTTGCATTCTTATATCTGGTAATCTGAGTAACATTGTTGAAGATAACAATATGTAATACAACCATTGTTAATTTCCTCTCATCTTGTTTTGAAATTCTGTATTGTTTTTATTGTTTTGGGGTTGTTTTGTTTTTTCGTTGTTGTTAGTTATTGTTTTTTCTCTAAGATAAAATAAAAAAGATAACAAGAATTATAACACCATGAAGGTCAATAGAATGAAGCCAGTAAGCAAGGTAAACAGTTAAACAAGTTTAAAAAGAAGATGGGGAGCCAATAATAGGAAAATAACATGATAAGGATAAATCAATACATATTAGTTATTAGCATCAATGTTAATTATCTCAATTCTCTGTTCAAAAGAAACAGACTGGTACAATGGATCAAGAAACAAGATACAATGATATGCTGCATACAAGAAACACATTTAACTCAAAAAGAAATTCATAAACTGAAAGTCAAAAGATGGAAAACAATACTCCATGTAAGAGGATCCTAGGAAAAAGCAGGGGTAACTATTCTATTTGCAGACAAAGCTTATTTCAAGCCAAAACTGACTAAGACAGACAAAGAAGTTCACTTCCTCTTTGTAAAGGGAATAATCCAAGAGGATTGTTCCAACCATACATATATATGCACCAAATACCAGTGCACCTAACTATATAAGACAAATATTAATGGACCTGAAAAATCACATAAAGGCTAATACAGTTGTAATAGAGGACCTCAATACTCCACTGTCACAAAAAGACAGATCAACAAGACAAAAAAATCAACAATGAAATATTATAACTGAAACAAACTTTTGAATAGACCTAGTAGATGTTTACAGAGTATTGCACCCCACAACATAATAATACACATTCTTCTCAGCTTTGTACAGGATGTCCTCCAAAATAGACCACATACTAGCTTATAGAACATGCTTAAGTAAAGGCAAAGGAACTGAACTTACCCCATGCATATTACGAGATCATAGTGCAATGAAACTGGAAATCAATGGCAAAAGAAACCCCAGAAACTTCAAAAACACATAGAAATTCAATAACACCCTCCTCAACAACCAATGAGTCACAGAATTAAAGAAGAAATTGGAACTAAAGAAGAAATTAGACAGTTTCTACAAATAAATGACAATGTCAATGCAACACACTGGAACTTATGGGACATAATGTCTGCAGTCCTACGAGGGAAATTTATAGCAGTGAATATCCATCAGGAAAATGGAGTGAGCTCAAATAAACAACTTAATATTAAACTTCAGATTTCGAAAAATGATCAAGTCAAGCCCAAAACTCATAAGAAGAAGGAAATTATTAAATCAGAGAAAAAAAATCAATGCAATGGAGACTAAGTAAGCAAAAACAGAATCAATCAATCAAAGAGGTGGGTGGTTCTTTGAAACATTAAATAAAATCGACTGACCCTTAGCCAACCTTATCAAGAAAAGAAAGGAAAAGACTCAAATCCATGCAATTAGGAGTGAAAAAGTTGAATCACAACCACCCCTGTAGAAATCTGGAAGATCATCTACACATGTTTTGAGAAATTATACTGTAATAAGATAGAAAATGCAGAAGAAATGGACCAATTTCCAGATACATATGAATTAACAAAGCTGAATCAAGAAGATATAAAAATTCTAAATAAACCAATATCCTTCAATGAAATTGAAAATGTAATTAAAAACCTACCAACAAAGAAAAGCCCAGGCCCAGACAGAGTCACTGCTGAATTCTACAAAAGATTAAGAGAAGATTTCATACTGCTATTTCTCAAACTCTTTAATGAAATTGAAAGGAAGCAATACTCCCAAATTCATTCCTGAAAACAAGCATAACCCTGATACCAAAACCAGAGAAGAATCCAACTAAGAAAGAGAAATACTGGCCAATCTCCCTAATGAACATAGATGTAAAAATTCTCAATAACATATTGGCTAATTGAATGCAGCAAATCATCAAGAAGATTATACACCATGAACAAGTGGGTTTTATACCAGGGATACAGGAATGGTTTAACGTATACAAATCAATAAATGTAATACATCATGTTAACAGATCCAAGGACAAAAATAATATGATCATCTCAATAGATGCAGAAAAAGATTTTGACAAAGTCCAACATCCATTCATGATAAAAATTGGAATAAAAGATCTTTATCTCAATCTGATTAAAGGCTATCTATGACAAACCAATAGCCAACATCATATTAAATGGACAAAAATTGAAAGTTTTCACTCTAAAATCAGGGACAAGACAAGGATGTCCACTATCACCACTCTTATTCAGTACAGTTCTGGAAACATTAGCCAGAGCAATTAGACAAGAGAAAGAAATAAAAGGAATAAGGATAAAAAAGGAAGAAGTCAAGTTGTCATGATCTGCATATGACATGCCCCCAAAACTCCACCAAAAGACTTTTAGATTTAGTAATCAAATTTAGTAGCATAGCTGGACACAAAGTCAACACTGACAACCCCATAGCCTTCCTGTACATGAATAACAAACTCACTGATACAGAAATTAGGTAACCAATACTTCCACTGTAGCATCCAAAAAAATGTAATGCCTGGGAATCACTCTAAAGAAAGAAGTAAAAGAGCTCTACATTGAAAATTATAGTGCTCTGAAAAAGGAGATTGAAGAGGGTATCAAAAAAATGGAAAGATATCCCTTACTCATGGATAGGAAGAACCAATATAGTAAAAATGGTCATATTTCCAAAATTGCTGTACAGATTTAATGCAATCCAAATCAATGCAATCCAATCTATCATATCTCATAGAATTATAGAAAACAATCCTAAAATTAATTTGACACCGCAAGAGACCTAGAATAACAAAGGCAGTTCTGGGCAACAAAGGCAAGGCAGAGGGCCTCATAATCCCTCACTTGAAATTATACTACAAAACTGCTGTGATTTTAAAAAAAAGATACCGGAAAAAATAACAGATCTGAGGACCCATGAAACAGACCATGAGATCCAGAAACAATTGCAGACATTTAGCCACCTTATCTTTGATGAAGGTGCCAAAAACGTTCACCGGCAGAAAGACAGCCTCTTTAATAAATGGTGCTGGAAAAATTGACTTTCCACGTGCCGAAGATTAAAACTAGACCCATATTTGACACCATGAGCTACACTAAAATCAAAAAAGATCAAAGATCTAAATATTAAAATGGGCTGGGGATATAGATCAGTACAATAGATTGCCTAGCAAGCACAAGGTCCTGAGTTTGATCCCCAGTACCCCCAAAAAAATCAATCAATCAATAAATAAAATATTAAAATAGAAATACTAAATCTGCTGGAATATAGAATAGGTAGAACTCTTAAAGACATCAGCATAGGCAATGATTTTATGAGCAAAACCCAAATCCCAAGAGAAATATTACATAGAATCAACAACAGGGATCTCATCTTATTAAAAAGCCTTTTCACAGCGAAAGAAACCACCAACAGAGTGAAGAGACAACCCACAGTGTGGGAAAAAATGTTTGCCAGCTGTTCCTCAGACAACAGACTACTATCTAGAACATATAAAAAACTCAAAAAACAATCAAACCCCCAAATTTAAAGACCCAATCCAAAAGTACACATCTGTAATGAAGAGACACTTCTTAGACGAAGGAATAGAAATGGCAAATAAATATATGAAAAAGGTTCAATATCATTGGTCATTTGACAAATGCAAATTGAAACAACACTGAGATTCCATCTCACCCCAGAAAGAATGACTATGATCAAGAAATCAACCAATAAGAGATGCTAAAGGCATTGTGGAGAAAAAGGAAACTCTTCTCTATTATTGGTGGGAGTGCCCGGATTACAGGTTTGCACTCCCGCGCTTGGATACTCTTCTATAAAAACCAATACACAAATCATTTGCACTTGAAGACCATAAATGAAATGAAGCAGACACACAAGCTTAAATGTTGCACGATTTCTCTTATATGAGAAACCCAAAATATAAATACAGAGCTAAGTAAAGAAAATAGATAACAGGAAATGGGGAGATAGATCTTTTGAAAATGGGACCAGGAGATGGAGGGAAGTGGAGAGCAGGGAGTGGAAGGGGATTAAAAAGTCAAGATGTGTTACACACATGTACCAACTCCACACAAGGAATGTGGTCAGTATATACCACAAACGTGTGCTGGTAAAAAATAAAAAGTGGAAAAAAGGGTATAATGAAGAAAGGAGAGTATAATGGCTGTATATTTTTAAATGTCAGCATCATGAAAGATAGAGTGTGAAATTGTTCCAGATGGAAGTAGGCCACAGCAACTAACAACTAAATGCAATCCTGGCTGCACATGGGATCCTGTCTCTGAAGACATTATCAGACCTATTGATAAAGTTGGAATGTGAATGGAGTAGGAGGTAGTGGTCTTTATCAATGTTGAGTTTATTGTTGATGACAATAGTCATGACAGAAAATATCATTATTATTTTAAAAAGACACACCCTGAAGTATTTGAAAGCAAAGGACTATGATGTAAATATCTTACCCTTTAATGTTTGTAGAGAAAAAGCATTAATGTGTATGTGTATATATATACATATACTGAATATATATGTAATATATTAGAGAGAGAGAGAGAGTCCTTGCAAGGGTACATTATCCTATCAACATCTCAAAATTTCTATCAGTGTCATTATTATGATGAAATAGCTATAATTAATATGTCAAATGTTATTTCTTGAGGGAATTCTCCTTGAAGAGTCGGCATTTGAGATAATACTCCAAGCAAAGAAGAAATTACATGACATAGTGGGAAAAGAAGGATGAGACATTCCAGGGAAGAGAATGGCCCAAGCAAAAGTACCCCAGGGGAGTCAGCTTTGTGCAACTGAGGCAGAGACCAAAAGTTGGTGTGCTTGGAGACTAAAGAAAGAAGGGTGGTACGGGGTACAGTCTGAATGCTGGCAGGGACCTAGCCATATAACCGTTGTTGGCCACAGCAAGATAATTAGAACGTATTGTACTTTTCAATGGGCAGCTGTCAGAGAGTTTTGTACAAATGGTAAGTAAATGATATGATCATATGCTGTAAAGAAGACAGTTCTGGCTGTTGGGTAGGAAGGGCTCTAAGTAAGCTTCGATGGGAGATTGCGCTAGGATAGCACTGGAAGTGAGAAGCAGTGATTACGTTTGGAATATATTCTAGAAACAGCAGACAGTGCCTGATAAGGGAAGGGTTGAGGTGTGATAGAGGAAGCAAGGAATCAAAGATGCAGCGTGTGAGGCTGACATGATAGATACAGCGTTTTCTGAGAAAGGGAAATCTAGTAGATCGACAAACTTTGGAAGCTGTCAGAGGCCTGAGTAAATATACCAGTCTAACAGCTTGGCAGTCAGATATATGAACCTGGAGCTGAGGCGAGAAGACTGAAGTGGAGTTAGGGACTTTGGATTAACCAGCAGCTTAGGAGCCCACCTAGTGAGACCCTATAGAAAGAGAAGACAAGACCTAGGTCACTCAGCTTTAGAAATCAAGAACAGAAGAGGCTGTGCCAGCAGAGGATCCTCAGAAATAGCAACTGAGACAGGAAAAAAGCCATGAAAGTAATGCATTTCCAGCAAGAGGTGTTCATCTGTAATAAAAGCTGCTGAGAGGTCAAGAACAAGGAGATCAGAAAACTCACCACTGAGGTTGGCAAGGTGGAAATAATTTGTGATTTTAATGGGAACTACTCCGTGAAGTCCAAGAAGATAACCATGAAATGAGAAAACAGAAAGAGTTAAGTGTAGAAATTCTTCTTTTAAAAGAGAATTTAAAGACATTAACAAAATAACAACATAGGCAAAAAGAAAACAACACAAAAACAATAAAAGTGATACAGGTTTTCAAAACCAGATGACAGGAATTAACAGTGGTTGTTATATTGCATACTGTTATCTTCAACAAAATTGCTCAGATTCCCAGATGTAAGAATGCGAGATTGGTCAAAGAGAATAAAAAATAATAAAAGAATTAGAAACAATACAGAGCTTGACTAAACAAGATTCTTTTTTTAAGGTTCTACATTCTTACACATGAGGATAGGAAATAGATGTACATTTCATTTTCTAAATAAACTATATGCATAAGAAAGTCAGGGTAGGCCTGTGTCCACCAAGCTCTCTCCCATGACACCTTGGCAACCTTCTCAACGTGTTTGAAAGTGGAGAAGGGTCTAATTTAGAACAGAGATGTACAGCACTAGGAACTTGAGCTGAACCTCTTTGCTTTTCTGAATACCCTTTATTTGCAGTACTAACAGTTTCTCTGAAGAAATTTATTTTATTATTATATTATATTTTATTATGTTATATTTAGTAACCTTAAAATATAGAGAGAATATTTATGGCCTGAAGGACAATAAGTTATGAAGGACATAAATGTCTTGAGCCCCATACCTAACTTCAGAACTGCCATTGTTAGTATTATTGTATCTAACTATAGGACCCTCTCTCCTGTCATCTGCAGACTCCATGTGTCGCTGAAAGTAACTGTATCCTAACTGCCTTGTAGAGACAGAAATTCAGTTGATTCTGTATGATTTAGTTAAGGCCAAGAAACCAACTGAAACCAGAGCCAGCTGTACTTATTCCTGGGTCCATAAGTCATGCTAACACTCACGAGAGCTAATCCTGTAATATAAAGGCACTTTAGAAAACTCTAAACACAACTTCAAAATCTTATTGCATTGCACCATGTAGTTACCACCAGCTATTTGAAACATTTAAATCCATGAACTGGATTTCAACAGAAAGCCTTGCTAGTTGAGTAACAGAATTCCTCTTCCATCTTAATGTTGAAAATGCCTTTTAATACTCTATGTGATTTGTTGTTGACAAATAAGTATTGACATACACCTAGGAATGATTTATTTCTCTGACTTGAAAAGCAATAGGTGGCACACACCTGTAATCCCAGCCCTCAGGAGGCTGAGACAGGAGGATCGTGGCAGGTTAGAGGCCAGCCTGAGCTACAAAGTACGCTTAAGCCCAGCCTGAACTGCACAGCGAGAGCCTATCTCAAAAAAGAAAAGAAAAGAAAAGAAATAGGAACTTCTCATCTGTGTTTCTGTGCCAGGAGATAGACACCAGGAACACTGTGCTCATGAAAGCATTGATTCTATATTATCACAGAATCTCAGTGTTAAAAGAACAGCTATATTATCTCTGCTCTGATATTACCTTCTTTGTATAGATCAGGTTCCATGACTTCAGCCAGTAAACTTTTCCACACCTACAATCTTGACCAATCTGTTCTTAGTCAGATATTTAGGCCTCTATTTGATAGGTCAGGTGACACTTTTACCTTGAGACAAACCCTCTGTTTTGTATGTAACTATGGTATTGGATTTCTGTACTTTTCCTGAAACTAGGCTTTCACTTTATATCTCAAGGCTCATATATATACCTATCTTCTGTAGGGACTCATCTAGCTTGGCAACACTATCCCACTTATGTAGGGATAAGCCAGACACCAGTAAAGCACATAGCCAGTCCTCTCACCCCAAATCAGAGTGATCAGTTCTGAAAGGCCATGAGAACCAAGCCTGGCCAATCCGACCTAACATGATGGTCCCTTTCCTAAACGACCAGCAGAAAGGATATGTTTCCACGATGACGGTGATGATGGTGATGACGGTGATGACGGTAGTGGGATTTAATTTTATGATACTGTATATGCCTTGAAGTATTAACTGCGTGGATGTAGATCACCTAATGCCAACAGCAATTTTGTCCACCCTTTAAAATCCACTGGAGAGAATGCTTCCAAGAACTAGAATTCACGTATCATTGGAAACTTCCTCCCATCTTATCCTTTCCTGAATCCAGTTCTGTTTCCTAGATGTTTGCTAACTGAGCTAAAAGATCATTTTCCTTTAACTAGCTTGAGTAGAATTTCAGACTTTCAGCTGGAAGAGCCGTGACCAGCACATAAATTTGTACATGAAAACGGGATAGGGCAGGCATTAGACCTTAAAATTAGGAGTAGGATGAATCCAGGTGGAATGTTATATGGTCATAAAACATTGATTAAACTGTGTGTATTGCATTTAAGGATACAAATCATATGTTCACCCAGGCTGTGCCTTTAGTAACTTAGTAAAAACATAGTGAGGAACTTCTGCATCTAAGATGGTATAATGGACTCATGCGGATCTCCTGTCACCAACAATTAAAAACAGGAAAAATAAAACAAAACTTGGTTTTCAGACATTAGGTAGCAGATATCAGAGGACAGTGATTCCTGACTGAAGTCAGTGAGGTAAGGCCTAAGGGTAGTAGAGCTTGCTGCCCGGAGAAAGTTTCCGCTTTGTAGTGCAGAGGGGACAAATCCACACAGAGCCCAGCAGTCTCCTAAGCTGGGAACAGAACTGGAGGTTTGAGGAGAGCAAGGAAACTGGAGTTTGGATCTCTGGAGATCCTCGGAGATCCTCAGAGATCCTCAAGTTTTCACCTCAGTTCTCTCATTACACGTGTATGAAAAGCAGCTGAAAGCCATGCAAAAAACCACCTGAAAGGGGTCAGCAGAACAGTCACTGGAGCTCACTCACGGCAAGAGTAACTGCTGTTTCTTTCAGTCAGAGTAGTAAAATGACATCAAACATGGGGCATTATGTGAAATACTCAGAAGGGCACTGACTCTATTGTGAACAAACAGGCTTAGACTAAAGACATGAATAGGCAGTAGGGAGACATTCAAGTCCTTCCCAGATTACATATTCTATTGTTTTAAAAATATTTCAATGTACCTGCTAATTTGTTTCATTTATACTAATAGTTTATCTTAGTGCCTTGAAAAGAAAGTGTGTGTTACTGTGTTTCCTTTTGTAGGAATCTTTTTTGTTTATGTCCACTGAGTAACTTCTTTGAAGATAATGATACACAGTGTGATGACGACTGTTATTCCCTTACTTGGTTGTGAAAATTTGCTCTACTTTTTTTTAAAATAAGAAAAATTAAAAAGACTATTCTGGTATTGCCTAACCTCCAGTTCTGTTCCCAGCTTAGGAGACTGCTGGGCTCTGTGTGGATTTGTCCCCTCTGCACTACAAAGTGGAAACTTTCTCCGGGCAGCAAGCGCCACTACCCTTAGGCCTTACCTCACTGACTTCAGTCAGGAATCACTGTCCTCTGATATCTGCTACCCAATGTCTGAAAACCAATTTTAGAAGTTGAAAACACTGAAGCTCAATTCCTTGGGGAATGTTTTGCATGTATGAAATCCTAGGCCAGTGGTGGTGAGCCTATGGCATGCATGAGCAGTAGGCTGTTTGTAATCACGGAAAGCTCTAGAAGATTTGCCATCATTATCCTGGGCTCCATCCCTAGCACCAAAATGAAAGACAAGTCTAAAAAAGTTAAACTGTCAGAAGTAGTTTAACTACGTCCTATGAGCAAGATCAAATATATGTTTGGATAGCCAGTATCCAAAACAAGTAACATTCTCAATGCCTGGCATTTAGCCAAAGTGAACCATCATTTAACTGCAAAATAAGACCCTTAATATGTAGACAAATCAATCAAAATAGAAAATGATAGAACTAGTAAACATAAACCTTAAAATAATTATTATAACTTATTTCATAGATTCACATATGTAAAGGAATATAAGCAGGATGAAGAGACATGAAACGTATACAAATTACCCAAGTTGGTCGTCCAAATATAAACAATACAACGTCAGAGATTAAAAATACTGCATCCCAGAGAGATGTGACCAATAATTACTTTGCTTAGAATCAGAATTGCTAGCTGGGTACTAAAAGGGTTAAGTAAGAAAACACATTCAATTCACAATAGTCCTTGACACATAAAAAGAACTCCCTAATATAATAAAAACAGTAATACGTCTCATTTACATGTTCCACCCAGTTACCTCGCTGTGTTTGTCCAGCTTCCTCTGTGAGTCACTAACCACCTATCACCACTCTTGTCAGCACTTCCGGCCTCACTAACGTCCTTTCACCGTCTTCAGCTGGCTATGATAATGGCGCCCATCCCACTCAAAGGTCAGTACGGTTTCTGCTTCTTTCTCCCAGTAGGTTTGCTCTGTCCTGCTGTTTATCAAATTCACTGTTCTCTTTCTGACAGCAGGGAAGCTTGAAAGTCATCCAGTCCAATCACTAAAACTCTATGTGTGATAGGTATTGTAAAGAACTTATTTTATTTTTCTAGGTTAGAAGTTTCAGACATAGACAAAATACACACAACCAAGTTTTACAAAGTCTTTATTACTGAACTGATGAGCTTGACTAAGTCCCATAATATAAACCATTTATATTAGTTTATCATCTATACTATACCTAGCATATTATGTACCAGGACACATAGAATAATAGTCTATTATATAACACCATAGAGTATTACATTCTCTATAAATGGTAATGAACTAATTGCAGTAAGAATAGTTATTATTTTTGAGCAATTTATGGGTCAAGAATTTTTTTATATGCTATCTCATTCACACTCTCCAAAACTCTCCAGGTTTTCATTATTGGTACTCTTATTTTATAGATGAGAAAATTGAGCTTTGGAGAGCTTGAGTGACATGTATTTAGGAAGTTGATGCTCCTGGACTCCAATCCACATCCTTCTGACTCAGAAACCTGAAATCTTAGCCATTCTATATTCTGGACTAAATTGAGATAAGTGCCTTGAACGGAAACAACACTTCCTATGCCACTTTGAATAGTATGTTCCTAAAGCACAAAATGTTAAGGTTGAAAGGACTGTAGAAATCTACAGACAGAAGTAAATCCCAAAGAGAGAGAACCACCACACTATACTATACCTTGGATCATCCACAAAGGTAGAACAAGTATGAAGCCCAACTGTAGTCAGAAATCAATTTTCTTTCTGGTTTTTCATAGCTTCTCTTGCCTTACTCCTTAACTTGTCCTAATCTGCCTTCCTACTGTGACTTATTTTCTGTAATGTATAGTCCAAATAACAGCATCCTCGCACCTGGTGGGCTCTGCAGCTATGCATGCTGGGATTGGAGAGGACTGTGAGAAGCTGAGGAGATACAGCAGGAGCCAGCACCACTTCAAACTGTAGCTGTGAGCTCTGCTGATGGAGGGAGCCGGCCAAAGGCAACAGCATCAGCACCCCAGGAGCACCCTCACTTGCAAAAGCAAACTCAGTTAGCAGCAACTTGAAAAGCATTTTGGTGTAAAATGTTTTATTCAAACAATTTCTCTTATCTGTTAAATTGTGTGCCTGTAATCACAAAATGCTCATTTGTTAATTTATCCTGTAAATATGCTCATTATCTAGTCAAGTACTATGCAGAGTAAAGGGAGTATAAAAAATAACTTTTTTCAGAGCTTAGTCTTCACATTCTGGTAGAAAAAAATCAAATATGTAAACATGGGATGCCCTCTAGCCAAACACCAGGAGCATATCTGTGTCCAGAAGGAGTTGAGTTTATTATTTGCAACAACAAAGGAGACCATGAGAAAAGAGGGGGGCTCTCAGAGAGATCTGTTATAGGTTTTAGGTGTGGGCTTCTGTTAGGTGATTTTGGGGAAAGCTTAAGGAAACAGGATTTTCTGTGCATCAAGTATAATCAGAACATGGGAGCTGCCCTCTGACTTGATATCTTAGTATTCTTGTCTAGGAAGAGGGAGGTAAGGGATGGGATGAAATCTATAATTTGCAGAGCAGCAGCCAACCTGTTAGCTGGGAAAATGGAATGTGTGGCCATTTCTGTGGTTAGTACAGTGTTCTTATTTTTGTCTGTGTTCAGATGGTGATTTCAGAAGTTTCTTGGCATTGTTTTGATACACGACAAGGATTATCCACAAAATAACATAGTATAATTTTGGCTTTCTGTGAAAATATTATGTCTGGCTGTTTTCTTCCCCAAGACTGAGCTACACTGTTCCTTGACAAGTGGTAGGTTACATGAATGCACACGCAGTGCACAAGTCTTGAAGGCTAACACACACCACTTATGAACAGAGTTCTTTAGAAAGGCAACTCATGCAGACAGTGTCTTGAAGAATATGTGGGAACTTTTTAGCCAAAAGGAGGGTCGAAGTCATTTCCAAACCCAAAGCAAGTGTTGAAGGACTCACAGCAAGACAGAGAACTCTGGGCAGAGCAGTACTACTGGAACCAATGCCCAAGCTGAGCTGGTAAAATTGGGGTTAAGTCTGCAGGTCATAGCCAAGGCATGGAATTTGGACTTCATTCAGCTGGTGATACAGATCTTACAAAAATGATTTCAATCACAGAATAACATAAACAAATCAAATCTATGTTTTACTGATAGAAAGCAGAGATCTGTGGTAGCAATCTGGAGAGCTAGCCAGTCTGAGGACAGAAAACTATGGATGTTAGAAAATGACTTTAGACAAGAGATCAGTGTTTAAACTGAATCAGTAGCCATGGGGATGCAAGACAGAGGGGATAAAACGCATCTGTGGTATACAAGTGAGTAGATTTGGAGATGATATTCTACACTAAAATGCGAGCTACCTAAGGGTGGGGACCAGGGACATTTTTTGCCACTGTATGTCTTGCACCTGCTATAGTGTATGAAATCATTGTTTGAAGAATGTTTGTTGAATCGACATACACATGTGGGGGTGAGTGGAGGAAGAAAATGTCCATAAACGGAAGTAGGAAATGGTTTCAGGTTGTGGTGCTGGGTGAATGATGACTTCATAAACAGATGAAGGAGTATATTCCTGGAGAAAGAAATAGTTTGATTTTGAAGGAACTTACAAAACAAAGTAGATATTGTTGGTTCATATGTTTAAATTTTCTTCTAGGAGTATTTTCTTCTTTTTTAAATGTTTGTTTGTTTCAGTACTAGAATGGAACCCAGGGCCTTCTCACTGAATTACCTAATCAACCCTTTTTTGTTTTTCATTCTGAGACAGAGCCTGGCTAAGTCATTCGGTTTCCCAGACTAAGTTCAGACTTTCAGAGTGCCAAAGTTATAGGTGTGTTACCACCTCTCCCAGCTCGGAGGAATTCTGCATTTTCAAAAGGATAATAATGTGAAGTATGTTGATTAACCAAATGAGAACTCAGAATCCCAGAAGTATTACTTTATATTAAAAGAAGCTAATAAATTCATTCCATGTGCAAAACTATCCTGCAATGGATAAATCCTAGTCTTATTAATTATATTTGGTGACTAAGGAGACAGAGCTAAAAACTTAAGTTCTGGAAATTACAATCAACGGGTAAGCTGAAACTTTTTTTCTTATCTTTACCATACATTTTTTCAGCTCTATTGAGGTATAACTAACATGCAATAAACTGTATGGTTAAAACATAGAATTTGAGGAGTTTTGACATATTTACACACCTCTGAAATCGTCACTACAATGAAGGCAATAAATATACCCCACAAGTTTCCGTATGTCCCTTGAAAATCCCTCCGTTTCCCAGCCTCATTCTACTCCACCCCCACTCCAAACAACTGCAAATCTCTCTCTCTCTCTAGATAGCTTAGTGTGCAGTTCTGATCACTTTGAATGAACAAAACCCTACAGTAGAACTTCTTTTTGGTCTTTTTTCGCTTAGCATAGATCATCCCATGCTGTTTCTGTGTCAAAACCTTTTCATTGCAAAGTACATTCCATTGTACACATATGCAACTAGTGTCTTTATTGATTCTTGTATTGATGGACACTTAGATTGTGTTACACAGTGGTTTCGAACTATGTCCACAGACCCTTTCATACTACTCCCGCTGAGAGATGGAACATAATTTCCCTCTCCTTTCTAGCATTCTTGCAGCTTAACAACTCATTTCTAATGAACAGAATAAAGTCTACGTGGGCTAAGGGTGTAGCTCGATGGTAAAGCACTTGCCTAGCGTGCACAAGGCCCTGGGTTTCAATCTCTAGCCCTGAAAAAAAAAAAAAGGAAGAAGAAAGTATAAGTGATGATATGCAACTTCTGAAGCAGGTCAGGTAGGGCTTTCGTCTTTCTCTTCGTACTCTGTTGGATCACTCACTCCCAGGGAAGAGAACGCCCTGGAGAAGCCCAGGTAATGAGGAACAGATCTGTCAGCAGCCCTGCGAGCCATGCCAGAAGCAGAGCCTTCCGCTTGAGCGCAGACATCAGACGTCATCCTACGCCCTCGTCAGCTTGACTGCCCCCTAGTGGGCGACTCAGAATCAGGCGACTTAGAATCAGAACCACTCAATCGAACTGCTCCCAAATGCCTGATACACACAAATGCGAGGTAACAAATTCTTTTTTTATTTGTCTTTTTGAGACAGGGTCTCGCTATGCAGTTCAGGCTGGCCTTGCTCACTTTGTAGCCCAGGCTGGTCTCGAACTTGCAACGATCCTCCTGCCTGAGCCTCCGGAGTGCTGGGATTACAGGTGTGCACCACCACGCCCGGCCAAATTGTTTTAAATCATTACATTAGGAGTTAGTAAGTTTCATGGCAACAGAAAACTAAATTAATATAGGTTGCTCCCAGCTAATACGAACACCCATGTACAAGTCTTTATATGCGTGTGTGCTTTTCTTTCTTTTGGTTCCCTATATATTTTGTCTCCGTGTTTATCTAGCCCTGTGTTGTTTTCTGTTGAAGTATCCAGTTGACTCACAAGGTTATGAGCCCTAGGTACTTAGTTAATATTCCTCATACCACTCAGCCCCAAGCTAATTGCCTAGTGGGTGATCAATATTCTGAATTGAGATAAATTGAGAAATATAACAAATACCCAAATGACTTTCAGTGGGCACCTGAAGAAGGGAGACGGTGATTTAACGCTGCTGGTGAATGTACTGACTGAGCTCTCCTATCCTCGTCCTGTGAAAAATGACTTGATTTGCTTTAGGTTCTGGACAGCAATTCGGCTTGGAGTCCATAAAGAATGCTTCCTCCCCGGGTGATGTGAATTCCAATCTAAGCACCATATATAAATGGGGAGAATTACGCCAACTACATCCTGGTGAAAGTCTAAAGTGACACATTTTTCAAAATGGAAATAAAATGTCCTCCATCACGTTGCCAGACTGACAGTGTCCGCTCTCTTTTGACTGCTTTTCAACCAATTTCAGCTGTGCTTAGGAGAACTGACGATGGCACTGACACCCGCAGTAATATTTCTCTTTAAGTTCTCAGATATGTTGGAAAGAGTAAGTAGAGACCAGATAGGAATGCCTGACTTTCCATGGCTGTTTAGTCACTCAGTTCCTTTACCTGCCTGGAGGACCCCTAGCTCTTTAATGGGGGCAGAGCTACCTCAAAAAAGCAGCCTGAGAGAAAGAGGTGCTTCTCATACTGGACTGAGTTTACGTTAAACATAATTGCATCTATTAGTGGACAATAGAATTCACTCCATAGTAGCTTTTGAGAGCTGATGAAAATATAGACTTTTAAAAATATTAATAGTATTTCTACTTTATTTTCTGCCAATAAATTTGGACTTGAATTATTAAAACATGAATGCAAAGAGAAAAAATAGTGTTAATATTCAGCTTTTGATATAAAAAATACAATACAATCTACCCTTGGAATCTGTAGGGTCAACATTTTTGGAACCAATTATGGATTGAAAATATTAAGGAAAAGATTGCATCCATACTGAGCATGTACAGACTTTTCCTTGGCATTATTCCCCAAACAATACAGGGTAATTGGTCACCTTAGTCATAACTTTTTTGCATACAAAAGATTCGATCAACACAGGAAGACTGAGAAAACAAGTCCATTCTCAACCCGGTTGACTAAGGAATAAAGACAGGGGAGGAGGAAATAGAAACAAATTGGAGCTGAGTGTGGTGGTGCATGCCTGTACTCCCAGAACACAGGAGGCTGAGACAGGAGAATTAAATTCAAGACCAACCTCAACTGCATAGTGAAACTCTTGTCTAAAAAAAAAACAGTGAGTTGGGGAGACATCAAGGCTGTTGGTCCTTCCCCCCTCCATCCCTAAATCTCAAAGCACATAGGGCTCTAGAAAGACCCTGTTGGATATGTTAGAACCCAAGGACCTCAGACTATTGGGATGAATCCCTCACCAAAAGCCTGGGAGAAGCTCTATCCCCAACCACCTTCAATATAGAAAGGAGCAGGAACATGAAGGTGGAAGGAGAAAGTGCACAGTCTGGTAGCCTACTTCCCCATGTCAAATATTCAGAAAACCCTCCAGTTCCTGTGAGAGGTAGTGAAAGCACCACTTAACCAACAGAGATTCCTGATTGGTACTTCAGATTCAAAGCAAATGCCCAAGACCATAGACACCACTGGCAGACAAACGAGAATAACCACCAAATGGCCCATGAGAGCTGTTGGATCCCAACAGCTACCCACATTCTGCAGGTGAACAGGATCACTCTAGAATTTGTTGTATTTTTTTTTGAGGTACCAGGGATTGAACTCAGGACCTTGTGTTCATCAGGCAAGTGCTTGTGCCACTGAGCTATATCCCCAGCCACTGAGCAAGATCACTCTAAAACTGTCTATAAGATGGTACATACTATCTAGAACATACAAAGAATTAAAAAACATGTACCTGTCCAAATTCAAAGACCCAATCCAGAAATGGGCATCTGAGATGAATACACACTTTTCAGACAAAGAAATACAAATGGCAAATAAATATATGAGAAAATGTTCCACATCCTTAGTCATTCGAGAAATGCAAATAAAAACAACATCGAGGTTTCATCTCACCCCAGTAAGACTGGCCAGTATGAAAAAGTCATCCAATAACAGATGCTGGCAAGGCTGTGGAGAAGTAGGGACTCTATTACACTGCTGGTGGGAATGCAGACTGGTGCAACCACTGTGGAGAGCCGTTTGGAGATTTCTCAGCAAACTAGGTCTAGAGGTTCCATTCAAACCAGCTATTCCTCTTCTGGGTATTTTCCCAGAAGATCTGAAAACATCATATCACTCTGATA